>UCOK01019515.1:0-32857 GCA_900474325.1 Synergus umbraculus | reverse complement strand
GCCCCAATATAGAAATTATGTTTTCCCTGTAAAATATAGTTATAAATCCGGAGTGCCGAAGCCATGGAATGTCCCCTTTAATGTCCCTAAAGATCCCCAAATTATATAAAATATGAAATACTCTTTATATAATAATTTAGAACTTGTTTTGATGATCCCTAATTAATGATACTAAACCCTAAAACTATATTTATGTGAATTCCCTCATTATAATGATCCCTATTTCTTTAATTATGTTTTATTATTTGATTTAAAGTCCTAATAATGTATAAAGATCCTCCCTATCTTATGGAATATGTTTATTATCTTAAATTATTGACAGTATTATATAATTTTTTTTGTTATTATTTGATTGATTTGTTTTATCAAAATAAATTGTTATTTTGTCTATTTTAAATATGGGCTTTGTTAGTTAACGTCCCACCCCTCTCTATCGTTGTCTAGCCTTGATTTTATAGTTCTTATGATATAATTTCATATTTTTCTTTATTAAAGTTAAATTTTGCTAGTTATAATTCAAATTCCTGAACTATTTTAAATAATTGTCCCAAGAAAGGATTAATAGTCAGTGAGGTTGCTTTATTTGTTAAAGTATATATATTATTTAAATATATTATACGATTATCTTTATTTGTTCTATTTCTTTTATTTTTTTGAGTGTAACTAGCATAATTCTATAGTTGTCCCAAGAAAGGACTGGCGCCCAAAATATGTTAATTTCCTTTATTTTATTTATCTTGTGCGTGGCTTAGAGGCCTAATTTCATTAAATAAAAAGCCACGTCACAGTAGGTAATATTTGTAGGTGACTCTACTAAATATTATCTGTCGGTTTAATTATGTCACTCACAGATGCGCCTGTTGAGTGCAAATTAATTCCCATCGCTTTGCAATTTTAATAAACAAGATTTACAGAAAAGGAATAAAGAGTTACGTAATAGAAAGGTATTCTCGAGTGGAAAATATTAATAATAGATGCTCCTATTTATTAATATTTTATCATAGGTTTCTACAGCCTTAGGCGATCCTATTGACTGTAGAAATCGTACACCTTTGAACGAGAGTGAGATAGAAAGAACGGAGAAACGGAGGACAGGGAAGAGGTGAGAGCTCTTCTGCCGGTAGATTTATAGGAACCAGCCTGCAATGTCTGACCGGTAGACGTAGAGTGGGGACGATAGTTATGTAACAAGAGTCTAATGAATGTTTGCGCGCGGTACGCACACGTGTGTAACCTCTCGTTACAACCTTTCATATTTTCGTTTACTGGTAAATTGCATTTACAAATCATACGGGATGATAATCTAGTACATTCCTCGAAATTTTCGTGGTTCAGCAAGATGTGCATCCTACCGGATTCTTCTACAGCTAGGTGGGAGAATTTCGATTGTATGTAGACTCTTCCCGATCCATTATTCAAAACTGATTGAATCACCGGAACTGAGTGTAATTTATACATTGAGTAAGTGTTGATTTATAATAAGGGTATATCCAGTAATATACTAAGGATTCCGTTCTTGTAGATGGTGGTAGCCAATGCGATTCTTGTTAATTCTTCGATGTCAATTTCTGGTCCTGGGAGTGGAAACATGAGCTTAGGAACATGATCTTGGATATCCCTATAGATCGACTGTAATTGTCACGATGGTGTAGATTGTCCTGTTGAGCTATAACTAAATTTGTTTCTTTTCCGACTAAATGAGTTATATTTGATTTGGCCTCGTTTAGATCAGCGATTTTTGCTTCCATGATTTGACCGTCCTCAATGGTTAATAATCCGACTACAGGACCAACGATTCCTCCTATGAATCCTAGTAAGGGTGTCTTTCGTCTCATTTCTCAATTCTTTTGGCAATCCAGCAGGAACCACATTTTCCATTTTTTTCTAAGGCCAAAATTTCCTTGAACAATTCTTCCTGTATCAATCCGGCTGCGGAGAATTTAAGTTCGAGGTTGTACTGTTGTATAATCTGATAGCAGTTCTCTCTGAAGCGCGTATGATCATAATCCTGAAAAGAGTCCCATGCCTAGATCGATAGACCAGGAGGGCGTTATGGAGTTTCTCGATGTCCATGAGGGCAGTGACCCTCCACTTCTTAGATATTCGTAATAGATTCCAGGGCTGGACTTCAGAGGAGTAAGGCGGCAGATGCCTCCTTCGACGTCATGGCCAGTCTGGGCGAAGGTTAACAGCAATAGCAACATCCAGACTCCCAACATGTTGAAGCGTGTGTCTTTTTTTTCCTGAAATAATTTGTGATTAGTACATTTTTAATGGAGTGGGAGGACATTCAAGACGGGATAAACCATGTATATTTTTAAATGCTTAAAATTAACACGAATTTGTAAAAGCATATCCCGTCTTAGAAACTTCCTCAGGATTAGCAGTAAGTAATCAGGCGCTTGTCTTTATGTTTGGTGAATCGCTCGGTTTCCAAAACGACGTTATTATTATCTGTAAATCCAACTATCGTGTAGACTCCTTAGCTCAGCTATCGAATTTTCCGTCTCGAACTTCATTTAGGGTGTAAGCTTGATCTCCAATTTTTCCTTTCAAGGGTCGAACTTTGCGATCATATTGTTCCTTGGAGCGAATTTTCGCCTTCATAAGTTTTTACCAGCGACTTTTTGTATTTCCGATGACCGGACTATTAAATTGTAACGAGAGGTTATACGCATGCGCGTGACACCGGCTCTCGTTACCGAGCCTTGGTAGACGCGTCCCCCACTTGCACCTCTCCCTACTCCGGGCGTCGGCCATTGTTGTCTCTTTCATTAAAAGCAGTTGCTCTGCGTACAATTCTCAGTTCAGCTGGGCGAGTCCCACCGACCAGGTCGGAGAGAATCTCGCCCGGTGAAAACTCATGTGCTTTACCTATCGATAGGTGCTACTATGATAGGCCAAGCGAGGGTGAAATCGCAAGGGACAGGCGCTTCTGTACTTGCCATTTCCTGAACTGACTTCGTCTGAGAAGGATCGCCAATGAACAGGCGCACCTGTCATTGTCTATTCTAAGCCGAAGAAATGCCAATCGATGGGTGCTACCATGATTGTCATTTCTCGCAAAACCATCACTTTCGAGTTAATTTCAAAGGTGTACGATTTTCACAATCAATAGGTGCTTCTATGGTTGTCAAAATCTAACACAAATATTATTAAATAGGTGCTTCTAATGATAATATTTGTCACCTGAGAAATTGCTTAGAAGTTTCTGTAACGTACGAATAAAAATCATAAGATTAGGGAAACTTGATTTATTCTCGTCAGGCGCTCCTGAGAGAGATAAATCAAACCGACTTGAATAATATACGTTAGGTGCTACTAAAGATATTATTTAATATTATTAGACTAGGGAAATGTACTAAAATATAATTTACTTTGTCCACCGAACTGTCAACCTCTCTCTCCACCTACCGTATTTACTGTTGAGGGGAAGACAGGTAACGTCGATAAATGTAATTTGTCACAAATCTCCTATATGTCGAGTCTAAGGACCGAATTCCTTTATCTTGTAATATTTGATCGACAATTCCATCGCATTATAATTACAGAAATATCTAAGATACTTCGAGTGATTTATTTTCCGTCTCCGTTCTACCCGCTCGACGTTCTACCCGCTAGACGTTCTCCGCCGCTATAACGTTTCATTCAATGTTATGCAATTCTCAGAATCTCGCTCCGCCTCGATTCACTACTTACTGTACCGCGTGCTATACTGTTTTCACTCTGTAACATTATATTCTTTTCTCACCTTATACGATAATCGTTCACATTAATTCGGTCAAACCAAACATTAATAATTTTGTAAATGTAAATATTCAGTTAAATAAATATATTTTGTTATTTTTGTTATACAAAATTATCGGATCTGTTTTATTGCTTCTAAACCTAACCCTGGCTTGGCCGAAGCGTCCGCTGAGGCAATAATTATCAACCCCCAAAAAACAGACCGTTACAAAATCGCGCAAATAGGAGCCATAGGTCTCCATAGGTCTCATTTGGCGTAGTAGGTAATTTCCCTAAGGTGGCTAAGGATACTTTTTCACAAGGTTCGACTTGGGTATCAGTTATAAGCATCGGTTCGTGAGTTCGAGCTCTCACGAGCTTTTGTTCGAGACAACTTTGACAATCGCGAATAAACTCGCTTACCTCGTCTCGTAAACCGGGCTAAGTGTATCGTTCTCGAATACGGCCGCCTAAGAGCTCTGCACGTATTACTCCCTATCGTCTTCTAGCGCGTCACCAATCGATGCGAGGTGAAAACTCGCCGGTTGGCTACCTCCACCAACTATCAACCGAAAGGTACGAAACCTTACGTGCTTAAAAGCACGCGGACCGACATTTTCTGGGCAGTTCGTCGAGGAGTAGCACAGCCAACACTCAGGGAACTGACTGGTCTCTCTGCTAGCTGGTGTAACCATAGCAGGGCGACCGGGAACAACCTGGACATCTTCTCCGGGTCTAGTCCACCAAGTGTACGACTGGCAGGTGCTACTACGTCAGTACACGTGGCAAAAGGATATACGACCAATAGGCGCAACCATAGCCGTATATCCTGGACTGACCTGGAGATAAACGAAACTCCGAACACCATCTTCAAGTACAGTTCATCAGGTGTACAACTGCCAAAAGGATATACGACTAGCGGGCGCAACCATAGCCTTATATCCTGAGTTGATCTGCGGAGGTGATAGAGAAGACCCGGACATCATCTTCAGAGTGGGTCTACCAGGTGTGCGACTGGCAGATGCAACTACAGCCGTACACCTGGCAAAAGGATTCACGAATAGAGGGCACAATCATAGCCGTGAATCCTTGACTAAACTGGGGATGATATGTACTCGATCGATAGCCGACTAACCTGGGGAAATTATGTGCCTTGCGTAACGTCACAGAAGGACAACCGATGCACCCCTCCTCTCTCTCTCACACTCTCTCTCTCACTCTCCCCCCCCCTCTCTCTCTCTCTCTCTCTCTCTCTCACACACCGTACCGTACACCGCCTCGAGAGAGAGCGAGAGAGAGACGGACTCAGGGAGGGCGATGCTCACACCCACACTTAGTATTGTCAATCCTACACACTCATACATTACACACACACACACGTTATAAACACATACACCGTCACACTAACGCTTAGCTTTCATTTAATATTGTGTTACGTCAACGCGATTAACGCATATTATTAATTATTACTTCATTTCATTAATCACAATCCAATAATTTCTACCCATTTATGTAATAATTGTAATCACTAAATTACATTGATTAATAATCATTAACTATGCTCTTGTTAATCACATATCCAATAATCTTGTATCGAATTTTAATCACTAAACTACATTAATTATTAATCACAGTTATGTAATCGACCCTTACGAATCGAGCCACCGGGTAATAAAAACTTCTAATCTCAAACGGGCCATTGACCTTTCTACCTGAACTCCTACATTCGGAGGTGCACTACGAACCTTACCTGTGTAAGAAGCACTTACAGGACACTACGACACTCTTGAATAAGGGACGCCTGTGAGATCCTCATCTCCAACGGGTCACACTCACAGCACACCTGATAACATCCGCAAGGGACATTTTTAAGAACTCACCTACGTTGATAACAAACCAATACGTCCACGTTGATCACACTGATCCACCTACGTTGATAACAAAACTAATGCGTTGACAGAGTTTCGGTTTTTTGGTGTTGAGTATTGAGTTAACCAGTTAAGGGAGGAGATCTACTACGGTGAAGTCGGTACAGTTTGAGTCATTAGGTCAACAGCTTGACCCAGTCTTACAACAAGTGCAGAGTGAATCCTAAAATATTCAGAGTCCAGTGTGTGAAGAAATGAACTTATAAAAATTGATGAAGTTGCCAATTCAAATAAACCAAGTCCAGCAACAGTCCACTGACTTTCCCAATCAAAGAAATCACTGACGGAAATCTCAGTGATACGAGGAGGATAATAAAGGATTACCTGAACTCATCTGAAAATCATCACCGGTAAGCCCAGTCATCCATCACTCAACTCAGGCTCATTTTAGCTTTTCGTAAGGGTCAACTCGTCTAAATTATATGTAACCACCAAAAAATTGCAATTATCAATTTAATAAATATTTACAACTAAATTTAAAGTGTTTCATTTGGCTTGTCCTTGTTCCCAGATTCGTATTAAGTTACGGACTATAACAAGGGATTAGTAATATAGAAATTAAGTTTGTTGACAGCTACATCAATTAATAAATAAACAATAGGTAGGACGTAACAATTGTATCATTATAGGAAAATATAATCTTTTTCATTTTTGTAGTAAAACCTTATCTTCCTTTATTTTATGCCCTTAAAATCGACCGTGGCTCGACTGAAGCGTCTGGTAGGGCAAATGAGGCTGGCTTCACCCCCTCCAACCAAAAGCACAACCGTTACACTTTTTAGGCCTACACTCCCAGAGGTCTTCGTAATCAAGACGCTCTGTAGAGATGAGGAGTTTCGCTATATGGTTCGATGGCTCACAATCCTCAGATATAAAATGGGCATAATTTTCTCGTATGTATGTTAAAGCTTCCGTCCATTGATGCTTAACTTTTGGTTCCTTTGTACAGATGCTTATTAGTTTTGGCCTCATTCTCAATTTTTCGGGGCGAATCAAGAGCACGAGAGGACAATGATTACTGCCGAGGACATCATCCCTTATGATACTGTCATAGATCGCGGTGCTGCCTCGCTCCGACATAAGAAAATAGTCCAAGCGCCATCCAATGTTTCTTTCTCGATGGTAATTCAAGTATCTCCAGAAGGAATAAGAGTTTTTTTTATTCTGGTATAAGAATCCCTCCTTCAATAATTTGGTGATCTAATTTCTTCACAAAATCCTTGAAGGCGTTATTCCATTCCAGTCGTTTTTGCAGCTTTGTCAATTCATCACCGGAATGTGGGGCATAAACGTTGACTAAAAAGAAGACTTCGTACTCAGCAGAGATGACTCTTGCCTCCACATCCAGTTTAGTATCCTGTAGGCAGTGTATGATATTAATAGGGGCAACCTTTGAAAGTATAGCTACACCGCAATAACTCTTTCGGATTCCTTCGAAGAAATAGTGATAGTAACCTTCCAGTTTAGCTTTTTGGGGTAGTTTTTTAAAATCGCACTTTATTTCCTGAAGTGCGATAATATCCGGACTCTCTTTGGTTAGGTATTCGAATTCTCCTTTTTTATGACTGCTCGGATACTTGACGTATTCCTGGAACATATCTTCCATAGATTTGGAGAATCTGTCTCTAGAGAGATTCCAGGTCAGGAATATCAAAGTTGTTAACCATATGAGCGATTTTCTCTAAACTAGGAGAAATAATAGTGTTAGGTAGGTGAGACATTGTACTAAAATATTTTTGATAATATTTCAAAATTGTAGGAATTACGTCACTTTGAATTTTTTTGATGAATTTTTTTTGAAAATACTACAGCTCATACATTTTCAAATCGATTTTAACCAAATTTATAGGTCTTTTGTAGAATTTAGTGCACATTTTTCTGTAAAAATTTAGAAAAAAAAATTCAAAATTTCAAGTAAAAAAATGGAAAAAAATTTTTGATTTTTCATTTCGAGCTCGTATATTTTTTGTATCTATTCTCGTACAAATTATTCCTAATGATTTTATCTTTCATTAAAAAAAAAAACACTGTAGCCTCTTCTGGTTGCCGGGCTATGCACTTTTAAGCTGAAGCGTGCACGTTCACTATCTCGTGCAACGGCCGGTTCAAGATGCTGATATACGCCCAGACGCAAAAATCCAAACGACATTGCTATCTCGGAAATAAATTTAAATAAATATAAGTGGAAGCCTAGTGGAATACCATTAGGCGCAACACCCGAGTCGGAATACCGACTTATCCCCTCCTACCGCACAACCTTTGTACTCTTAGGGTCTTTGGGCTACCTGACCCACACAGATCCACAACTACCCACACAAACTTCACTCACGCATTTAGTTCTTTTTAAGCGACGCGAACCTCTGGCGTTTCAATTTGTGCTAAACAGTTTTACAAATAAACAGTTCTTAATCTACTAGAAATGGTGAGTCTTTACTAAAAGATACTTCCACTCCCTTAGTAGTTAATATAATTATTGTTTTTACTATTTTCATAAAAAACACCGTTACCCACGACACCAGAGATCGTTCACTGTTGCCACTAACCCTCTTTGTCTTACGGAGGGTTACATCCCGTTCACTGGAGGTAAGGAGTACGCGTATTTTCTTCGCTAAAATATCTCCAACTCCGACCTACCTTCTTCTATATCTTTCAGAACCTTCGACAAAGAAGAAACCAGGCCCGAGCCGCCGCTTACCACTCTCGGCCCGCTCTCGAGGAACCGGGGTGTTCGACCCCTTTTGTACTCGCTACAAAAGGGGTGGCGACCTCCTTACACCTCGTTGAGTTTAACCCTCTTCTAGTGACTCACTACCACGGTCATCTGGCCTCGGCCGCGCATCCATCCCAACAACCTCAATTGTTGAGACTTCCATCATTTGCTCACCCGCCGGTCACTCTCACTACGCCCGCCACGTACCGAACATTAAACATCCTGAAGTAATCGTCCCAGGATAAGTAGGGAAACCCTCTTTCCTATTTTCCTTCCTCACTCACTCAGACTTCCTTCTGCTCCCTCTACTCACTAATTTCAAATTCTGCACAAGGATTGATAACGTGATCGAGCCTACCAGGTCACTAAATATTTTTTTAATATGAAAGAGTATGAAATTGATATTTATACCATGGCTCTACCAGTCATACGCTGTTATAATCCTTTTAACAAAATTAAAACTTCGCCGAGTTACAAAATATATTTGTGCTAAGGAAAAATTTTGTGCAGAAAGTGTAGGGAAATACATTTGCTGATAATAATACATTTATAATAATTTTATAATAATACATTTGCTAATTTGTTCTTAGTGCAAATATATTTTGTAACTCGGCGAATTTTGGTTTACCACATTTTATCCAATGATCCTTTTTGTTAAAAGGATTATAACAGCGAATGACTGGCAGAGCCATGGTATAAATATAAATTTCATACGATTTCATATTAAAAAAATATTCAGTGACCTGGTAGACTCTATCACGATAAACTGAAGAAACTAAGCAATGAAAAACAACAATAATATAAACATCTATGACTAAATTTGCTTTAAGCATTTTGAACCGGCATTTTTTTACTTGAAATTTTGAAATTTTTGTTTCTAAATATTTACAGAATAATGTGCACTAAATTCTACAAAAGACCTATAAATTTTGATAAAATCGATTTAAAAATGTATGAGCTGTAGTATTTTCAAAAAAATTCATCAAAAAAATTCAAAGTAACGTAATTCTTACAATTTTGAAATATTTTCAAAAATATTTCAGCACAATGTCTAACCTACCTAACACTATTATTTCCCCTAGTTTCAAGAAAATCGCCCATATGGCTAACAACTTTGATATTTCTGACCTGGAATCTCTCTCTGGTAAGTCGGATGTAGATAAATCGTCAATATAGGAGAGTTCAACATTTATTAGAGAACTAGGAAATGGACCAGAGTCGTCTTCCGTTCTCTTGGTCAGACTAGGTTGTTGAAGTCTACGCGGATTCACTCCCGTTTTATCCTTAAAGAAACCTTTGGTTGTTTCCTTATAGGATCTCATGTTTGTGTTTGAGAATGGAGTTGATCTCGCTTCAGGGTTTGTATAAGGTGCTGGGGTTGAGCACAATTCTTACGATGTGATCTGTTTTCCTGAAATTGGTGATCGTATGGCAGATTTGTTTTCCTCTGGTAAATTAAACCTGACTGTGCTCCTTCACGGTGCGTCGGAATTTTTTTGTAAAATTGAGGGTGCACCGGAATTTTTTAGTAAAGGTGGTGAAGGAGCAAGATCAGATTGTTGATTATCTTCATTTGATGATTCCTCTCGTTCCTGACTTGTCCCTTGAGCCAATTGTTTCTCATAGACTTCGAGAAAGTTTTTGACTCTATTGGAGAATGCATCGTCATCATACTCTCCACAGAGATCAAGATCTTCCAGTTGCTGGAGCAACTCTTCGTCTTCCTCTCCTTCAAAGACGTATGATCCCAACACATAAATTCTTGTGCAAGGTTGAAGCGATCCGATTCCCTTTTCGTGAATGGACCTATAGAATTCAGAGAAGGATTTTTGAAGATCCTGTCTCAGATATTTCATTTAAGTTCCCGTCATCTTCTTCGTCGGTTTTTTCATCGTCGTTGAACATAGCTGTCGGTAATACATTCACGACCACCTGTTCAGAGATGGGGGTTTCTTTTTCCTCCTCGGAGATTGATGGTCTCTCAATACCTTCCCTTGCGAACTGATCGGCTATTTCGTTCCCGTGAATATCTTTGTGACTCGGGACATGTTCACAGATTATCTCCAATGGCGCAAGAAAGGATTTCATTTGTTCTAATTCGATTCGATTTATGACTGGTTTGTTTTCACTTGTTTTCCAGGCATTCTGTTCCCATTTGGGCATCCATTCAGTAGCACTTTGAATTAAGAATTTCGAATCTGTTTTAATTCTCAATTTCTTTATTCCAGTTTCGTACGCCTTTTTACCTGCAACAGTTGCTGCTTCTATTTCCGCTGCGTTATTTGTTTGGCGAACTTTGAATGCTCTAGAGGTGTTCAAGGGATGGTCAGGTCCGTACCAGACACCTATTCCTGCTCGGGATTCACCGTTCTCGTCATAAACGCATGCGTCGTCGACGTATACATCAGTGAAGACGTGTGAAGGTGAAGGGAATCAAGAATTCGGCCTCTGTATTCGGGGGGTAAACTCTGAGGGTCAGTTTCATCCCTTTTGGGCATCAATGTGGGTTCTAAGCTTGGAAGGACACTATGTGTTTTCCGAAACACAGGGGGATCAGAGTCCTTCTCGTCATCGTCGCTCGAGGTTGAATCGCAAGAAGGAGACTCACTTGAGGAGTCACTAGTGGCAGAGGACGTTTGACTTCTCCCTTTTCGTCTCACTAGTCTTCTTCCTATCGTGTTTTCCTCAAGATTCGCGGATTTTAGTACTACAGGAGGTTTATAGGTTTCATCAGGATTTTCCCGAATTGGGTCCTGGATTGGATTCTTCCTGGGTCTTCCTGGTCGCCTAGGGGGAACTTCTGTAGAAGTCGTAGGGGTTTTGTTCGTTTAAAGCTGGTTGTCCTGGGTACTGTCGGTTTTCCTTTTTCAAACTGAACCGTTTTCTTAGGTCGTTCAACACGACGAGGCGGTTTAGATGAAGATTGGGATACAGGTCTACCCTTGTTTGAGCCACTCCTAGAGGCGGCTGAATGCGTTAGGACTAACACATTTGCTGGATTCTTCTTTAAATTTGACTCCGCTGGTTATGAAATTTGATCAGAATTTCTTCGAAGATAAGTGGAATTGAAAGAAGTATAAGAATCATCAGAATTTTAAGTTTCAAGGGAAATTCGTGGTCTCATTTTCAGATTTTGGATTTCGTGAGAAAGCTTCCACGCCTCTGTTAATGTTTTCCCTGTTTGTAGTCAAATATATATTGATAATTGCGGAGCTTATGTCTCCAGTGTAAGAGCCTTGCTCCATGGTTATTTATATAAAATTTATCCTGTGGACGGGCTCGTGATCGCAGGCTAATATAAATTCTTGACCGTAAAGTTACGGTCTACATTTTTCTAAGGCCTGTACTATGGCGACACGTTCCCTCTCTTCTTCGGGATATTTCCTTTCGCATTCTTTCATTATTCTGGAGAAATATGCAACAGGCATATCCATCCCATTCTTATCTTGAGTTAACATTGCTCCCACGGCGTACTCTGAAGAGTCAGTAGTGAGCTTGAAAGTCTTTTCAAAATTGGGATATTGAAAAATCCGCCCATTCCCATTTCTTATCCTTTTTGAGGAGTTCTGTAAGAGGTTTGGACAGCTTGGCATAATCTTTAATGAATCTTCGATAGTATACGGACAGACCTAAAAATTGTCTGACTGCCCGAACCTTAGTGGGGATTGGAAATTATTTAATAGCTTCAATCTTTGTCGGATTGGGTTTCAACCCTTTGTTGCTAATAATGTGCCCCAGATAGGCTACTTCAGTCTATAGGAATTCACATTTATCCGTTTGTAGCTTTAGATTTGCTGATCGAAGCCTATTAAATAACTTTCTTGCTTTTACATCTTGTTCCTTCAAATCTCTGGAGTGAATTACTATATCGTCCAGGTATATGAATGCTTCTGTTCCATGCATACCCTTCAGGACGGTGTCCATCAGGCGTTGAAACGTTGCAGGGGCGTTTTTAATGTCTATGGGCATGCGTAAATATTCAAAATGGCCACGAGGTGTTGAGAAGGCTGTTTTGATACGATCCTCGGGGTGGGCTCTAAAATCAAGCCTCCATTTTCTTTCTCCGGATCCATCGAGCTTTTTCGGGACAATCCAAAAAGGAGAGCTGTAGGGTGACTTAGAGACTCCTATTATGCCGCTATCATACTGCTTCTTTAGCTGTATATCCACTTGTTCGGCAGCTTCATGGGGATATCGACACTGTTTACTTACGACTATTTCGTTATCAACAGTAGGAATTCGATGCTGTATCAAGTGGGTGGTGGTGAGTGTTTCACCGTCAATGTGGAAAATGTCGGCAAAATCTTTTACCCGTCTAAGGACGTACCCTTTTTCTTCCGGACTTAGCTTATCGATTCTGAGCCCTTCTTGAATCTTTTTACTCTGTCAGCATGGTTATTCCCGGTGACCTTGTGTGAGTCCTTTATTAAATATTTGGTTTCGGAAGCAGAAGCTTCTTCCTCAAAGTTGGGATAATCATAAGGAAACACTTTTTGGGACGGAACTTTCAGGTCCACGTCCTCTTCAAGAGTGTTTATGGCTAATATTCGGCATTCTCCATCGTGGATAGATACCGCCGCTTCACCCGCGTATAGTCCTTCAGGGCTGTTGATTCTCGGTGGGTATCCTTCCTTGAGTTCTGAGCTAGCCACTGCTATCGTTATGGGCTGCCTGGTTCTTGCCCTTATTTTAAAGACTCGGCGAAATGGTGTTATTGGTGGTTTAATCAATTTCTTCGCTTCCAATGACTCTTCATCAATGAAGGGAATCGGGTTAATAGGGTCAGAATTCGTCATTATGGTGTTATGTCGAACTCATGTTCAACTTTTTCTTGCCGCAAGAACAGCCTTCCAAGAATTCCATCAGGGGAAATTGGGAAATCATTATTTACAACATGGAATTCCAACGGAACATTAAATAACGTTATATTTAACGTTCCAATGGTTTTTACAGCATCCACTGTTATTCCTGTTAAGGTAGCCCATCCATTGGGCTGATATGTTAAGTCCTAATGTAGGGCTCTGGTTTTAATTAGGTTCACATCTGATCCGGGGTCTACAAGGAAATTGATCTTAAGAATCCTAAACTCCGGCGCAGTCAGGGTGACCACTGCTGAGGCTTTTACTTCGAATCTTGTTCGTAGAACCCGATGGTGTTTTCCTGAAACTTCACTTGTTTTTGAAGACGCTCCTAAAGGGTAGTCGGACTCGCTGCCGCGTCTGAGCGACGAGTCTTTTGAGAGTTTAAATCACCCACCGGTCCAGGTGATACAGATCTTGGAGGTGTTCTTGACCTTGAAGAATTACCTTGTTCCGTCCAGGGTGCATTGGACCCTTGTGAGTAAGAAGGGAATAGGACATACTGGAATGGGAATTGGTAGTTTGATGGGAGATTACCTGGGATCTGTATGGGCATGATATTTTGGAATCGATTAGAAAAAATAAGGGATATGGTTCTATCCACTCCTGTGGAGTTTCCTTTCCTTCTTTTACCTTTATCATATTGTTGAGAGTAGGGGATCAATGAGCGAGGGCGAAATTCTTCGTTTTCTCTTCGACGCGAGATTATGGTAAGAAGAATGCTGTTTTTTTCGCTCTTTCGGTCTGTCTTTGCCTTTTTTCTACATGAAGGGCGGAATCTAGGGCTTCACTGAGATCTTTTTGATTTTGAATGTCTACGAAGGTCGACATTCCGTTCGGCAAACCCTTTATAAATGCATCAAGTGCACATTCAATGATTGGCCCCATCGTAATCGTACTCTCCTTGACATCCTCTCCGTTACCGCCTACTTCCCTATAATCGCGAGAGAATTTGTCTTCCACTGCATGACTTTCTCCGCTGAACAATCCTTGTATCCGGTCATAATAATCACTGACCGTCTCCGTTTGATACATCCGAATATTTAGAATGTTCTCGAAGTACCAGTGATATTTTTTTGTTGGTGCAAACCGTTTTTTTAAATGCACGATTAGATATTTTACGCGATTGAATGTTTTATCGCGTATGTTGTCGCGCACGACGCCCTTCAGTCTACTTAGGATGACCTTGATAAATCCTGGTTCCGAGGCTTCATTGATATACATTGCGCCATTCGCGATATCCTGTAGGAACTCTTTCAATTTAGGATTGTATCGAGAGATTATACGCGTGTGCGTGCCGTACGCACACTTTCACCGGCTCTCGTTATCGAGCCTTGATAGACGCTGCCCCCACTCTTACTCTCCCTACTCTGGGTGTCGGTCATTGTTGGCACATTCATAAAAGCATCTGCTCTGCGTACAATTTTCAGTTCAACTGGGCGAGTCCCACCGACTTGCAATTTCCTGAACTGACTTCTACCGGGAAGGATCGCGAATGAACAGGCGCTCCTGTCATTGACCATCCGAAGTCGACGAAATGCCAATTGGTGGGCGCTACCATAATTGTCATTTCTCGCAAAACCGTTACTTTCGAGTTAATTTCAAAGGTGTACGATTTTCACAATCAATAGGTGCTTCTATGGTTGTCAAAATCTAACACAAATATTATTAAATAGGTGCTTCTAAGGATAATATTTGTCACCTGAGAAATTGCTTAGAAGTTTCTGTAACGTACGAATAAAAATCATAAGATTAGGGAAACTTGATTTACTCTCGTCAGGCACTCCTGAGAGAGATAAATCAAACCGACTTAAATAATATTCTTTAGGTGTCACTAAGGATATTATTTAATATTATTAGACTAGGGAAATATACTAAAATATAATTTACTTTGTCCACCGAACTGTCAACCTCTCCTTCCGCTTACCGTATCTACCGTTGAGGGGAAGACAGGTAACGTCGATAATTGTAATCCGTCACAAATCTCCTGTATAACGAGTCTAAGGACCGGATTCCTTTATCTTGTAATGTTTGTTCGACAATACCATCGCGTTATAATTACAGAAATATCTAAGATACTTCGAGAGATTTATTTTCCGCCCCGTTCTACCCGCTCGACGTTCTACCCGCTAGACGTTCTCCGCCGCTATAACGTTTCATTCAATGTTATGCAATTCTCAGAATCTCGCTCCGCCTCGATTCACTACTTACTGTACCGCGTGCTATACTGTTTTCACTCTGTAACATTATATTCTTTTCTCACCTTATACGATAATCGTTCACATTAATTCGGTCAAACCAAACATTAATAATTTTGTAAATGTAAATATTTAGTTAAATAAATATATTTTGTTATTTTGTTATACAAAATTATCGGATCTGTTTTTATTGCCTCTAAACCTAACCTCGGCTAGGCATATTATTTGTCGCCCTACTTCAACTCCAAGTTAAAATTTTTAACATACTAATAATACAATAATTTTAAAGTACATTTATGAACCAATTAATACAATTTGTTTACAGTTTGAGATGCTATATTGGTTACATCGACGTAGTGCATCTTGGAAACTATTTCAATGAAATTATTTCCGTTAAATTTATAATTTATTATTTAATTATTCAGTCTATAAATGTAATAATTTTAATTCCATTGAAATTGGCTAATGACCAATGATAGGAGTCAAGAATCAAAGAAGAGGGTATCAATCACGGGTTCACATCCCTACCGAAAATCTAGACGATTCTAGACTCATTCTAGACAAATTTTTATCTAGCAGAGTCTAGCAGAATTTTATGTCGGTCACTTTGTTTAGGGATCGTCTAGAACTCATCTATCAGATTCTAGTGGTGGTTTACCTGAATTCAGGTATCTAACTTTTTACCAAAACGTTTATTATTCTCTATTGAATACCTTATGACATCGACAATGCTCATTAGTTTTCAGGGTTTTCAGGCTACTTGAATACTTGATCCCCAATGCCAATTTTCCTTTCAGGTAGCCAAAAGATCTGCAAACCGCAGCCCCTGAATTTCAACAGCGGGGTTCCTTTGTCTGTATTGAGAATTAAAATCCGGAATTATTATTTTTATAAATTTTTTACCTAACAATTTATAAATATTATATTTGAAAACTGCGAATTTTGACAATTGTAACAATATGTTATTTGCTAAAAAAAAGTTAAGAAACAATGTAATTATTGAATTTTATACATGCTAAAATGCTCATACAGAAAATTTCAGGCTTTCTGCGAAAAATAATTCAAAATACAAAAAACAGAAAAATAAACTGATAAAGATGAATCAAGCCGTAAACTATCAAATTAGAGAACTTCAATATCTGCCACTTTCAAAATTATAATTCTGATTGCAAAATGTAAATAGGATATATACTATATATTCACATATTTTTAATTATTTAAACAAATTTAGTTACATCTTCTTCTCGATCTTCTATGTCGGATCTGGATGTTTCGGGTTGACTTATTCAAGAAGTGTATATTTTGCTTATACATATAATGTATACAGTATACATTAACGGGGTTAATTATCATTTTTTTAATGTCATTTATGTGCAAGGAATGTGGACGGAAGGAAGATTACCGAAACAAGTAAGCTCGCTCGTCCGCGGTCCGCGTTGATGTAATTGGAACAACAAATGACGGTGAGCAAGCGCGCGCGTGGCCTTGTAAATATACCATAAGCAGCGACAAAAATGAAAAGGAGCAAAAATGGGCACACTTAATCTCAAGTGCACATCCTAAGGTAGACATTCGTATATTTCAGAACTCAATGTGTTGCGTTATGTCGGATTATGAACAATCGGAAGAAGGTGCTTTGCTGAAAACTCTTGTTTTTCATTTACTAATAATGTGATTGTATTTGACTGCAATTAAAAATGACAGATTGAACCGTTTTCTTACAAATTTAAGACCTTGGTGAGTTAAATAAATTGACGTAAGAGGTTAGAAATCAATTTCTTAACATCAAAAATCGTATTTGCCCAACGTCAGTAATACTACGAATTGTAATAAGATTTTCTATGTTGTGCCTGTATCATCAAAACAAAAACTGATCAATCAACATATAATTATCGTCAAGAGTACTTCAATTAGTCCTGAATTTAGTACTTTCATTCATTTTTTCGACTTCAAAAATCGAATATACAGGGTTAAGACTGTCATTAAAGTTTTCTAATGCCTGCATTACTCATTGTAGGGACGTAATATTAAGGAAAAAGACTATTTCCACGTATTACATTATATTTATTAGATAGAAATTTATTTCCTCAATGTTACATCCCTACAATGACTGTAATATGTAGGCATTAGAAAACTTTAAATACAGTCTCAACTCTATATAATGCAGACAGCATTTTAATAAATAATAAATATTCATAATTGATATATAAATGAGTCCGAAGAAGTTCCGCCGAGTGAGAAGCCTAGTAGTCTCGAGCGCCATCGGCGCGGCGCTTTACTCTTTATTTAATTTCTCGAAAACAACAAAAAACGGCTAGATGAAATTTACAGCATCGAAAGATAAAGAATTAAGCTTTATTTTGAGACTAAAAGAAAAAATAAAACGTGCCTTTTTTCTGCAATTGTCAAAAATATTTTGATTTCCAAAAAAATCGGTCAAATTTTCAATTTTTTTAAAAATGGTTATAAACATTCAACAGACCAGGAAGAAAGCTATCAAAAACATGTTGTACCAAATTTTGTATTATATATTCCATAAAAAAATTTTTATCCAATCGAAAAAATCTTTTTCCTCTAATGTTCTACCTAGTAGGACTATACTTTATCTAAGTGTGAGTCCAATCAGACAAAGTCGAAATCTGAGGGTGGTACACACTTGAGGAATAATGCCATATATATATCATTATTTATTTACACTGATCTCCCGATCGACGGCACTGCTCGGGGGTCAAGTGCCCTCGATCGGATGGGATTAAGAATAGCTCGAGCTATTCAGTGTTGGCTGTCGAGGGACGCTCGGGGGGGACGTAGAATCAGCCAAGCGTGAAAAGTGCCCTCGATCGGGAGATGAGTGTATAAAGAAAATATACTTTTCAATTTATAATTAAATAATTTTTCTACTTTGATTTTTTATTTATTTATGATGTATGTATTATAACCCTTGGCTTATTTTTTAATACATTATTAAGTAAACTATAATTTACCAAAAGGTTACTTGGCACGTGAACTTATTACTTTGCTTAAGGGCTTATTTTTAATCAGTTTAATTTTTGGTGGACGCCAGGTTATTTTACCAATTCTCTAAAATAACCAAAAGAGGTTAAAATAATTTTAATTGAATTTAGAAGTAAAACTATCATCCAGCCTAACCCAAAAAGTAGAGGGGTCGAGGTAAGGGAATTCATGATTTACCAATGAGAATGAGTCACTCATAAATTTACAATAAACATAGTACTCAATTTATTAACTGAATATAATTCAATATGGGACTACGCCCATTTACGTAATTTACATCAATGGTCTTACAATTTAAATCATTAGATTTCAAATACAATAGATATTAGAGTTTTGACACTCAATTTAAGAATTTAGTTAACAATCTTTAATGATCAGTAATAAATTCGACTGATTTCAATAAATCAAAACTAATTCAAGATCTTTAGTTGATTTCCAAAATGGCGGTTGAAGCGAAACATAAATTATATAACGCGTCATTTTGGAAATCACAATAAATTTAATCAAGACAAATAATGATAATCAATTCAAGTTAATTAACCAATAACGATCTCGGACGGAGTCCGGAAACAAAAGAATATTGCACAAAGGATAAAGCGAAGGACATACCTTAAAATAACTTTCGTTCCGTTTGTAAATTTAAAGGTAACGCCTATTCTCAGAAATCCTCAGTTATGGAATTCACGCCCAATCAATAATTAATAATCTTATGCCTCCTTGGTACTATGATATCCAATCGAATTATACAATGAATTGTAGCCTTCTCAATGTCTGATAACGAACAAATGAAATTCTATACAATAAAATGACATATCTCCCATAAAACTTTTTTCTAAAATATAACCTTTCACAGGGCCGCAATTAGAATCATTTTTAAAAATATGCATTTTCACTGATGTCTAAGTCTGTTTATTGAACGCCCTTGAATTACTACAAAAAGTCACGAATCAAATATTTATATTATATAAATTTTTTATTTCATAGGGGTCCCATGACTATTATACCAATATGGTGTTTCGGGAAAAAGCAATTACTGCGATTGTATTGGCTTTACTGATTTACCCCGAGGATAATTTTGGTAAGTCCACTTGCTAATTCTATAGATACTTTAGAATAATATTGTATACTAATTTTTCATTGGCAATTTCTTACTAAAACGAAAATGCTGTGACGTCTAGAGATAAGAGACGCACTTATATACCTTACGTATCATATTTGGTCGTTCCTCGTTTTTGATGTAAAATAGCAAGGCAATGGCAATAATTGAATTAGCATTACCGCGCTGATCAGAAACAGGGTCAAATATAACTGAACAGAATACAATATTTACTCGATGCAATAAAGTTTTATTTCAGCATTACGAGTGAAGAGGTGAGATTACAATAATAAACAAAAGATGACCAGGCCCTCTTTAGAAATTCTTAATTGAAAGCGCGAAAGAATAATGACTAATTAATATTTTCATCTTGAGCCGAAAGAGTTAATTGTATTTGGACTTACCAATTGTATTTGAAGTGAAGAATGTGTACCCCAAGATCTCTTTAGGTACGTATGTATTTGAGCAACCTTGGCAGATGATAGTTTGTGGCGCAGGTGTGTGTCCTGTTCCTCTCAATAACGCCAGTAATGTTTGATGACGTGTGGATGGGAACTATGTATAGCAGTAGTTTTTCTCGTATTGGTTAAGTATGACCAGTCTTGAGGAAAGGATCATCTGTATCATCCAGGTGGGGGTCTCTTGTCTACGCCTATTCAATGTTTTACCAAATCGTTGATGTTGAAAATGTAATGGGAATAGCTATTTGTTTGACAAGTGGGGAAAGTAGGCAATTCCCCACTTACCATCACACTCTTCGGAGATTGGCTGGTTCGCAATATGTCAAACACATTACTTTTCATAGCGAGTCTGGGGAATTCGATTTTCGCCGCCGACGCCACCGCCGATGCCACCGCCGTCGCCACAGGCGGCGCTATCATCGTCGTCAACACTGGTGGTGCCACCGGCGGCGCCATCTTCGTCACCACTGGTTTCGTCATTGTCGTCGTCAATGGTGGCGCCATCATCGTCGCCGCCACTGGTGGCGCCATCTTCGTTTTCATTGGTGGCGCCACCGGCGGCGCCATAATTGTCGCCATCGCCACTGTTGGCGCCGTCGCCACCATCGTCGATGCCGACACCGCCGCCGCCGTCGTCGTGGACATCGTCGACGAAAATGGAACCTCGGATTACTTTCCACACGAGCTAGGGAATCGGCTACTTTCCGGAGTCTTCGGAGGGGCGGAAATTCGAACTTCCCGCAGACGTGCTATGAAAATATATTACCTCTCGTGAGTTTATAAATTACCTAAGTTTCCGTAGACGCCAAGGCGAGAATATTTGTCTTGTTTGTCTATATGGGATTTGAATGGGTGATAGTACGGCAGATTTCTAACTGACTATCAGCTTGAGATCTCGATCGACTACACCTTGGGCATGAGCGTGCATGAATGTCGTCGAATATCTACGTTAACAAGCTACGCTGTGAAGAGCTCTCTTGTGTCGATCCTCATTGTGAAAGGAAGTATTGTAAAAAGGGCGACAAGAGTCGGGTTTAGCCGAATGGAGCAACTCAAGCAAATTTTATAAACATCGACATATTTTTTAATATTGAATTGTATACTATTGAGTTATTACGAGTAACTATCTTTGAAGTATTTGTCACTGAAGAAACTGTAAATACTATTTTGTTTGACATGAAATAATAAATGCTTGCAAGTGACTTATTTAGTAATTTACTTTTGGGCCAGTCCAAGACCTATTAGGGGAAGCCGGGGCAAAGCAGTATAGAAGATTTTTTAAAGCGGCATTTAACCTCAATTAATCGGTATTTTCAGAAATACGTTCTTTAGTAGTGCTTATGTTATTTCAGGAATATAGTGTTTATTTATTACACTTATTCTACTTTTTAGATTAAGATTGAGAATGGTATTACTTTGCTTGATACTGTCGTAATTATGTAACCGTCCAATGTCAAACGTTACTCAATTTTAACACCCTTCACCCGGCGCGGCCTGGGTCAATGACTGCCGGGGCCCTGAGATAATAAAGAGATAATCGTTAAATAATAATTTAAATGAGCGCCAGCTAGTCTGTCATATCCTTACTAGCAAGGAATACTACGTTAAGTTGATTAATATAATAATAAAACAAAGCAAAGCTAGCTAACAACGAAAGCGGAGAGCAGTGAATAGCAATATGTAGGGGTGAGAAATTGTACTGAAGCAAAAGCGATATGAAATAAGTTAATGAAGTTCCAAACTTTTATTATAACCACAGATAATTTGGTACTTACAATTTGGTCGTCAATCTTTCGTCTACGAAACCTTCCAACATAATCGACAATACGCAATAATCCGAATATATAGTCAATAATCCAAATGTAACGTCAAACAATTGACGACGATGCCACAAAGTTTATGAAATGTGGGTCAACTCGGCTAGACCCGACTCTGGTTGTCCTTTATTACAAAACCCTCTTCACTGTACGAGGATCGACACAAGAGTGAGCTCTCCCGTGCGTCACTTATCGCGCAGATACGGTTACACTCATGAACACACACATTCGAGCCTCCGATGACGATAGAAATCTCCAGCTGTTAGCCGGTTAGGGATCTGCCATACTGACCCATTCAAAATTCATAATGCAAAGTAATACAATTATTCCCGCCTTGACGTCGTCGGAAACTATGGTAATCAAGAGACTTACGGGAAAAATGACTTTCCCCTCACAAGATTATTAAAAAAAATGGTAACTCAAGCGAGAAGCTGTGGTTCAAAGTTTAAGAATCTAAAAATTCAGTTTTAGAGCAAATTAGAAATACAAAATTAATTAAATCGAAATTAAAGTGAGACTGGTATAGGCAATAAATAATTTGAGAGATAAGAAATAATAATAGATGTTTGGAATTCAATTTAGAAATCAACTCTGCCCAAAATTTTCGCTTTTCATCGCTTCGAAATAAAATAACGTACGCAACTAAATTGACATAAGTCAGCGCTAATTCGACAACAGTAAAATAACCCTCGCAGAACCTAGATAGTGACTAATAAATAAGTCAGAAATAACTATGGCAGAGTAAAAGCAAAAGTAAATGTAAATTGACGATAACGTAAAATGTACACGAATATCAAAATAGAAAATAAGAAAATAGTTCGTGCATACAGTTATACAGTCGAATCACTGAACGAAAGTCGAAGCCTTACAACTATCGACGACTACCATTGTTCGCCTGGACGATGATCTGGACCGCCTGTAGTCGTCCAGTTCCGGTTTCTCTTCCAAAATTTGGTCGAGTGACCTGGCGATAAAAGGTGTTGATAGTGCCCTGATCGCCAGTTGTCTTCATTCTCCACGAACGAATTACAATTCGAATATCCTTCAGCGTCGGTGAATCTAGCATTTGCTTTTCTCTTCAGTCGTTGCCAACCCTCGCCAACTAAATATTGATGGTAGATGGAAACTATACATGTATATCTGACGGTAAATCAAGTTCAAGTCAGTCGACCATTCCTTGACAACGGATGATGCAATTCGGTCATTCCAGACAACAGTAATAAGTCCCAAGAGCAACTGAGCAACTTCCCAATCCAATCATGCACCACACATCCCTCAAAATCCTGGCAGGTAAAGTAGACAACAATTAGCAATGATGCTAATATGCTCTATGGACTTGCCAGTTACGCAACGATGACATGATCTGATTTCGACGTAGGTGATGAACGTCTTGATCCCTGTTTAGGATGTTCCTTGAATTAAAGCCTGACTAGTAATTTGACAGTTGGCCACGTACAAAGGTTACTCCTGATATTTAAGGTTCGTCGGGTGTAGAAACGCAATTTCTATAGAGCTTCCTCGAAGTAAGACAGCCCGTCAAATGGCAATGAATAGTCAGCTATTGACGGTGCGATGAGTACTTGGTAAACTCATCAAAAGAACTTCTTCAGCATTACTCCTCATAGTAGCAAAGGTGATAGCAATCAACTGATTTTCGTGAACATTCTCAGCTAGCATGTGAGCAGGGATGACCCTCTTTGACTTGGTCAACCCTAGCTCAGCTAGTAACAATTCCTCATCGCTTGGAGCTGTTCGTCGAGATCATAATTTGTGAGCTTCGATGCCAGAGCTCACTTAACCTTGAACTCCAACGAGACTCAATATCTTACACTCCTACTCAGCTTGTTATCATGTTGACTCCAACAGTTTCTTAGAGACAGGAGCCTGAGTAGAGAAACCTGAGTTTATAGGCGAAATCCACACACGTTGTTAGTCTGAAAACTCAGCAGTCGCAGAAAGATGAAATAAAACGTATCGCTTACATGATTTAAACTGAAAAATTACATTATTACCAGGTGTATAAGCTTAAATCCGCTGTTTGCTCAGAGATGGCGGTAGTGAACATATTTAGCTACAATAGAAACGTCATGCTTTTTTTTGTGTGAGTTCGACACCTGTCTACATAAATCAGTGCACATAGTCAGTTTTTTTATACAACAACATAAATTTTTCCTTGAGTAATCATGTCTTGTTTTGTGCCATAAAAGGAGCATTTGCGGGAAGCTCTACTTTTCTGCTTCAATTTGAAGAAATCGGCTGCCGAATCACATCGAATGCTTGTGGAGGCTTATGGTGACAATGCTTTATCGGAAACAACTTGCAGAGACTGGTTTCATCGGTTCAAAGACGGTCATTTTGACTTGAGTGACAAGAAGCATGAAAATCGGCCCAAAAAAGTTGAGGACCATGAATTACAGGCTCTTTTGAATGAGGACGATACACAAACACAAAAAATGCTTCTCGAACAGTTAGGTGTTACTCCACCGGCCATTTCCATGCGTTTACATGCCATGGGAAAGATCCAAAAAATGGGTACCCCATGAACTGAACGATAGGCAGATGGAGCGACGCCAAAACACATGTGAAATCTTGCTTGCTAGACACAAAAGAAAGTCGTTAATCGCTTTGGACGCAAGACGATGCTGTGCGTTTCGTGGGATCAGCAGGGTGTCGTCTACTATGAGCTATTAAAACCTGGTGAAACTGTCGATGCTCACCGCTGCCACCAACAACTAATCAAATTGCGCCGTGCTTTGCGTGAAAAAAGGCCGGATTATGAAGAAAGACATGAGAAGCTGAATTTTCTTCACGACAACGCCCCATCGCACAAGTCAAAAATGGTCCAAAACTACTTGAAAACACACGGAAAAAATGTAGGGGTAACTGGTGCACCAATTGGTGCTTATGCTGACCGACGCATGCGTCGGGCTGCATACTCATCAAATGGGAGAGCAGTTCACCTTCGTGGGTGAACCATTCACCCACCAGTGAGGCAACTGCTCGCTTTCAGCACTTTTTCGTGCTCGAGGGGTAACCATTCACCCACAAATGAACTAGCCACTGCTCCACCACCGTTGGTGGCGCTGCTGCACTCCGCTTCGCGTGACTGTTCTCCTAACCTTTTTTCCGTGCACTCAACTGGGGGGTGCTACCTCATCCCGCTTATTCATCAGACCTGGCCCCTTCTGATTACCATCTATTTTCGTTGATGGGTCACGCGCTCGCTGAACAACACTTCGATTCGTACGAAGACGTCGGAAAATGGCTTGACGAGTGGTTTGCATCGAAAGATAAAGACTTTTTTTGGCGTGGTATACAAAAATTACCAGAGAGATGGGAAAAATGTATAGCAAGCGAGGGAAAATACTTTGAATAATGTTTATTTTATTTTCTGCAAAAAAAAAAGACTTTCTTTTGCCTAAAAAACAGCGGATTTAAACTTATACACCGGGTAGAGTACAGTGATCGACGAGGAACATCACAATTGGTCCATATACTTCGTGAACGAAAGCTGGGCCTTTCTAAGTCTTTCTCATTTAACTTTTTAATAAATGACGAAATTCGTCAATTACACCCATACGCGCTGTCAAATCGTCGACTAAGTCTTTAACAGTCGAATCGTCAATGTCTTCACGTCCATAATTCAGGAAGAAAGGCGTTTTTCTAATGCCTATATGTGGGATTGTATTGTAAGCTAACTGAACCTTAGACATATCTACATCCCACTCCCTTTTGTTTTCATTTATGAACGCGGAAATCAACGGTTTAATAGTTTGACTAACATGCTCGACGAGATTAGTTTGGGGATGTGACGACGGAGTAGTGATGTGGTCAACTCCTCTCTCTAACAAAAGGGCTATTATGTCTTTATTTATAAATTCCATACCATTACCTGTGATAACTGATATCGGTGTTCCCCAACGATCGAAGATAGTGTCGAGTGCATTACCCATAGATATACCGGTCTTATGTCTTACAGGGTATAACTCGATATATCTCGTAAACAAATCCTGAATAATTATCAAGCACGAATTTCCTCGCTCTGCTCAATTTTTATATACGGTATGGACTGAAATTTATGCCCAAGGTGACCGCAAGGGCTTTGCAGATAACTCAATTCTGACGTCCTGAGTCATATATAGCCAGTAATAATTTTGGCGGATTCTATTTAGCGTCTTATTACGTTCCAGATGTCCTATCAGTGGAACATCACGATTTTCACTAAGGACACTCATGACATTACACGGTTTAACTAATTTTTTCCACGGTCGCTCGCCATCAGTTAGAAGTTTGTCTGAATGAGATTTGGGACAACAGAACAGATCGTCGTTCTCTACTTTCCAGTCAGAGAATCCATCAGGACGATTTTTGACGAGGTCAAATTTCGCCTGATACCAATTCTGGATACAATTCGCATTTAATTGAACTCGCTCCCGGATGGTTTCTTCGACAACCTTACCCGTGTTGAGTATAACATAGTTTGTATGGGAGTATAATGGTTTCTCACGCTGATGCGGCAAAGAGTGTCCGATTGCGAATTGCGAGATGCCAAAGAACACCTCTAGGATGCTCATATCTTTGAAACATAAGTAATGAATGTCGCGTAGTAGCATCAGGGTACTTTTTGTCTGTGGGAACAGAGGTGGATTGGGCCAGTTATAGTCCTAACTATCGTACCGGCAGGACGTGCTGCTTGTTGCAGCCGGGCAATTATTTGTAAAGGCATTGAGTGAATAAATCAATATCATTATAATCGATATTAATTAGTAGTTTGGATTATTTACCCAAACTCACGACACCCGATAGCTCTGGACACACGTCGTTCTGAGGACAACGTTCCTGCCCATTCATGAGTACACGACAACTTCGCTGTGAGACAAGATTTCCTTTATCGACTATTAGACTGTCAGCATTCGGATCATTTATTTTAATTTCAACTCGAATTTCAGAATCGACATTGTTTACATTTGTGTTTAGCAAAAGATTGTTATTGCTACGAAACAGTGATTTACCTTCCCGTTCGATATCAAAATTCAAATCATCGTCCGCGCAATAATTTAAACGATCTGAGTTACGATCCACATTCGACGAACCCTCTCCCCCTTCGAACCTTCGATTGCGCGACATTTGTGATGGGGGGCAATCCGAGTCTCCAATTTGATTCCGATCAATTACATTTTGATTCGTTGACCATAGCTTTTCGAACAAAATATTTTGTTGAAGAACCATTTCTAACTGGTCTGTCAAAAACGCTAATTTACTCTGCAAGATTTGTTACCTCTGGTCATCACCGGAAACAGTCGACCCGGATCGGCTGGGGGTTGGTGTAATAAAAAGCGTGTCCTCTTCTCCTTCAAATGCCGAGAGGTAAACCGGAGTTATTCGACAAATTAATCTCAGTGACAACCGTTTCCTTCATCCTGTCTTCTAACGGTGACCACATTTCGTCCGTTTCGCTACTGCTGTTGTCTGTGGGCACGTCATTCGTCGTTTTTTCTTTAAACACCGATGGGCCCTCCCCGGTAGTCTTCTTCTTCTTAGTCTCTCTTACGGGCTTGACCTTTATTCGGTTCCCCTTTGGACGAAAGAAACATTGTCGATCAAGAGCGATCACAGCGTCGAACCAAAGTCAATCCAATTCGATAGAATAAACCCGGAGCAATCGGACAGCAGGAGCAAGATCTATACTGCTCGACCTTGACAAAACATTATCTAAAATTCACATAGAGTCAGCCGAATTGTCACATCAAGTAATTATTCCAGATTCAAATTACAAGAAATTTGAACCCAGAGACACCAAAAATTTTAGCGATATGTCGAAAGCGCTACAAAAGCAATAATAAAAAAAACATAAGCGCACGCCTAGCGGATTTTAAAATTACAAGAAATGGACGAAAAATGGCAATCTTTTGTCTACAAGGCTTTCCAAAAAATCGAAAATACGCAATAATCCCAATATATAGCCAATAATCCAAATGTAATGTCAAACAATTGACGACGATGCCACAAAGTTTACGAAATGTGGGTCAACTCGGCTAGACCCGACTCTGGTTGTCCTTTATTACAAAACCCTCTTCACTGTACGAGGATCGACACAAGAGTGAGCTCTCCCGTGCGTCACTCACTCGCGCAGACATACGGTTACATTCATGAACACACACATTCGAGCCTCCGATGACGATAGAGATCTCCAGCTGTTAGCCGGCTAGGGATCTGCCATACCGACCCATTCAAAATTAATAATGCAAAGTAATACAATTATTCCCGCCTTGACGTCGACGGAAACTATGAGAAATGACTTTCCCGTCACAAGATTATTAAAAAAAAATGGTAACTCAAGCGAGAAGCTGTGGTTCAAAGTTTAAGAATCTAAAAATTCAGTTTTAGAGCAAATTAGAAATACAAAATTAATTAAATCGAAATTAAAGTGAGACTGGTATAGGCAATAAATAATTTGAGAGAGAGTACCGATAAAATTTATAACCGTCTATTGTCAATCGTAAACAGAGCACAAGCCGACAATTCCATACACAAATAAAGAAATAAACAAATGATTATCTGAAAACCGTTACAGCTGACAATAATAATCGAAGAATGCTAATACTTGATAAGAGAATAAATAAAAAGAACCTCACAAAGGAAACAACAATGGTACGTCTCGATCATAAAATTACAAAGTAAAATCGTTAGTTTTTACCGAATTCCAAGAATTAAAATTGATAATAATTATAAAAAAATTGCGAGTCGTTGACAAAAATAGTACCAAAATCAATCAGCTAAAAAAGCGAAATATAGATCAAATAGAAATAAATGTTATTACACAGTTTAACAAATGATCATGTAAATCAATAAAGTAGGCCAATATATCAATACAAATATTCATAAACCCTCAAAATAATAGCGAGTTCGAAGATTGTGTACACTACGCGACCGGGCGCAGACAATCAGTAGAAAATTCAAATTGATAGAAATGGAATAAAATCACATAATCAATAAATTAGTGATAAATTATCAGTGTAACGAGAATAAATTCGATGCGGACTTACAAATGATGTAGATTTCGTGATGTTTCTAAGGTGCATTGGTTCGCAAGAAAATCGCGAAATGAAGTCTGATTTTCAACGTAGTCACAATCTGGTAGTCTGAAGGAAACCGGTTCACGATGCCCTGTCTAAGCCGCCTTTTTCTACTCGTAGGTGGATGAATCTCTAATTAATAGCAGCTCAATCTCGCTTTCATCCTCGCTTCTCCTCGAGTTATGGTTGAGGGTATTTTACACACCACGCTATAAACAATAAAAATAAACACACAAAACTGTTAGCACAACCTATCACCTTGTTTTAACTAAATTGATTCACATGGAGACAAAAGTTTTACCTTCAATCTATTGCTGTGAAGAGTAAAACGTGGCGTGACAATTTTTCTGTCGTTCCGGCCCAACGATCAGAAGTAAAAGAATGATCGCTGTTTGCCAGCCTACTCATCATCTCAGATGTCCCTACTGTTGACAGTTTGGCAAACGTGATAGGCCGCTCATTTTACGTCACATTCATTTCAGATTTATTCAAATACTTAACAGCGCGAAAAAATAAATAGTTTCCCCCAATATGAACCCAAATTAGCCCAATTAGGGCTAATTTGAGAGTTACGACTTATAAAATATCGATTTTTGGATTGTTATCATGGCTGAGGTATAGTTCATTTTTATTCTGGCAAGTGTATCAAAGTAGCGATAGTGATTTTAAAGATGTAGTTTTGGAGCTACTTTGCCACGCTGGACCATTTTCGTTATTTGGTTATTTTTGACTATTTAAACCATTTCTGGAGTGCTCACATGTTGTTTTCTTATTTTTCACTTCAATTTTTACTTGATTCTGTGACTATATTGTTACCATATTCGTATTAAACTCAGATTTGCTTCAACGATGCTTGATACGGTTGAAACGTAATATAACGTGCCCATCAGACATTCGTCCGCCATTTAAGAATTGAACCCTCAATTCAATTCTTTATTTCGAGTCTTTTCCAAATTAATTCATTAATTATTCACCTGCTTTTCATAAATTGATATAAATTGTATTAAATTAAATTTCTGAATTTGTTACTTTCCCTGCGATGCTATAAGGAGAGTACGTAGTGCGTAACGTGAGTGAGAGAGAAAAAGTCGGGGGTAATTTTCGGAAATTTCCCTAAACGGAAATGTTCCCGGAAAGATTCTCGGGAAGAGAAATGATGCTCAAAAATTAAGCACTTTCTTTACGCGGGTGGCTACGATTGCCGTGGATGGGGAGAAAATTTCTGGAGAACTACCCGTGGGGATGAAGAGGGTGTCCGGTGAAAATAATTCTGCAGGGGGTGGTAACGGGTGATTGGGACTAAAGTAGAGCGCCGCTACCATGAGGGTGTCGCGTGATTTTTCCACAGGCGGCTTCAAAGGAGAAAGGGGTAAGGTCGCGGCGAAGTCGGGCTCCGCGGGTACGGCGATAACGGCTTCTCCAATCTCCGGAACCACGTCGCGTTCGACCTGAGTCGCGGCCTGAGCGAAAAGGCGGGCTTCGGCACGCTCTTTCTTCCCGTATCGCCGGCGGGGTTTTCCGCGTCGTTTCCGCTTGTTCGCGATTCCTCGTAAGTTCGAAGGGACGGGGTTCTCCCTGAACCGAGACGCGGGCATGGAGTAACGTGATGAACCCCGTTAACAGCGACAGTAACACGGATCGAAAACATGCAACCGTAACGTGGGGGGAGGGAAGAACTCGACGCGAAAAAGCAATACACGGTCGAAGGTGTAGCACCCCACGACTCGACGTGCGGAAAAGATCTCGTCGGTGGTTAACACCACGCGATGTTGGATCGCAGTTGAGGGTAAAGGTATCGTCGCTGGTTAACACCGAGCGACGTCGAAACACGGCCGAAGGTGTAACACCCCACGGCTCGGCGTGTTAAACTAATCGTATGCGACCCGCACGAAAGAGGACGGAGATGAATTATCACGCACTGGAGTCACTACACAGAATAGTTACCCTCTTTACTCTCGGTGTTTCTCGTCACAATTCGTTGTCCTGCAAGAAGGGATGAAAGAATAGTAGCACGTGATGTAAGAAGCACAAGAAAACTTTAAGGTAAACTAATTTATTTTTGGAGATTATAGAAAAAGTACAAGTCAAAAAAAAAAGGGGCACAAATCCGACACAGAGACGACCTCGTCTGTGCGGGTGGAAAATTCAGAGACTCTTAGAAAAACTGGTTCGCCGTCGGAGATGCGAACGTCGACTGTCTCTAAAAATCAACGAACTCACGGAGATGCGGACATCGACTGACTAAGGGAAGCAGGGCTCGCAGGCCCTTCGGTTGTCAGACGCTTTAGGTCAGGAGAGAGGGTAGAGTCCCAGCTAGTGGATTGGCCAGCGATGACGACAGAGATGGGAGCGCTGACTTAAGTAGGGAAACTCCCCGTCACCCTTACTTCTTTCTTCTAAATTTAAATTACATTTAATAATAAAAATTATGATTTGAAAATAAAATTCTAGTCCTAAAAATTAATTTATAAAGAAAGATAAAGATAACATTCAAGTCCTAAATTAATTGATAAAAGAAAACTATTTATATTTAAGAATAATACCACTTACTCTAAATATTATTCATAATTAATTTATTTTAAAGAATATGGGGAGATTCTCGTTACTCTCGGGTTAGGTTAATATTTTTCCTTTTAATTAATAAAAATAAGCTTCCAATGATCGAAATATCACTGAAATGTGATCAGAATTTCAACGATAAACGAAAACAGTGGAAAGTCTTAATTTCATAATGTTTAAGGTGTAAGAGAGACAGTGTGTGTGAGAGAAATAGAGAGAGAGAGAGAATAAGGAAAACCCCAATCTATTAGAGGATAGTTGTGTTTGGGTCTGAGGGTAGCGTCAGTAGTTTGGGTCAGCTGTCAGGTGCTGGATTAGGGATATTAAGGTCGGCCTTCGTGAGGATTAAGGAAATAAAATTTGGGTCGGAAAATATGAAGATTTTTAATGGAAGGTCCGTAAGCTGTTTAGGCAAACTCGTATACCAAGCGTCAAGAAATGAGTCAAAATGTATAATTTAGAAATTTCCTTGACGCTCCCATAAGCCTGCCTTATAACAAATTCATCAAATTAACCTGACTTGATTGTTAAACAAACTAATGAACTTACGAACTATTATATAAATTATTAGGTGTACAACTTTGCTTCCGCCGTTTTTCTATAGATGACTGCAGCGGTAAGTGCCGGTTGAAATAGGCAGGTCAAAAATTTCATACAATAAGCTATATGAAAATAATAATCTGTCAACATAACCACATTACCACATTAGTGAATTTGTGTTTGCATCAGAAGTGTATTCTCGATCGAAGATGTCAGTTTTCGAAACAAATTCTCGTAATTTGCGGGAAGTGTTGCTTTTCTGCTTTCATTTGAAGAAAACTGCGGCTGAGGCTCATTGAATGCTCTCAAGTGCCTACGGTGACGCTGCTCTTAGTGAAAGAACGTGTCGTGAGTGGTTTCAACGCTTTAAAAGCGGTGATTTTGATGTCGAGTACCGGCATGGCGGCAGAAGAGAACAAATTTTCGAAGATTCCGAACTGGACGCATTACTTGCTGAAGACTCATGCCAAACGCAAGAAGAATTAGCAAAATCGTTGGGAGTCACTCAACAAGCAATTTCGAAACGCCTCAAAGCCATGGGAATGATTCAGAAGCAAGGAAATTGGGTTCCTTATGAATTGAAGCCAAGAGACGTTGAACGCCGTTTCGTTGCTTGTGAACAGCTGCTCCAAAGACAGAATCGGAAGGGTTTTTTTACATCGCATTGTAACCGGCGACGAAAAATGGGTCCACTACGATAATCCCAAATGCAGAAAATCATGGGGAATGCCCGGACATGCCTCCACATCTACACCCAGACCGAATATTCACGGTGCCAAGGTTATGCTCTGCATTTGGTGGGACCAGCTCGGTGTGGTGTATTATGAGCTGTTGAAACCGAGTGAAACTATTACAGGGGATCGGTATCGAAC
>UCOK01019513.1:2070-16713 GCA_900474325.1 Synergus umbraculus | reverse complement strand
TTTCTACTAAAAATACTATTTTTGCAGAAAAATACTTTTTACTAAAAATACTATTTCTCTGAAAATATTTTTTACGAAAAATGTTGTGTCCCCTTAAAAAATACTCTGCTAAAAATACCATTTTTCAAAAAATACTTTTAAGAAATACTTTGCTAAAATACTGTTTTTCAGAAAAATACTTTTTACTCAAAATACTTTCCAAAAAAATACTTTTTAAAAATTCTCTACTAAAATACCATTTTGCAGAAAAATACTTTTTGCTAAGAATACTATTTTCCAAAAATGCTTTCTACTAAAAATACTATTTTTGCAGAAAAATACTTTTTACTAAAAATACTATTTCTCTGAAAATATTTTTTACGAAAAATGTTGTGTCCCCTTAAAAAATACTCTGCTAAAAATACCATTTTTCAAAAAATACTTTTAAGAAATACTTTGCTAAAATACTGTTTTTCAGAAAAATACTTTTTACTCAAAATACTTTCCAAAAAAATACTTTTTAAAAATTCTCTACTAAAATACCATTTTGCAGAAAAATACTTTTTGCTAAGAATACTATTTTCCAAAAATGCTTTCTACTAAAAATACTATTTTTGCAGAAAAATACTTTTTACTAAAAATACTATTTCTCTGAAAATATTTTTTACGAAAAATGTTGTGTCCCCTTAAAAAATACTCTGCTAAAAATACCATTTTTCAAAAAATACTTTTAAGAAATACTTTGCTAAAATACTGTTTTTCAGAAAAATACTTTTTACTCAAAATACTTTCCAAAAAAATACTTTTTAAAAATTCTCTACTAAAATACCATTTTGCAGAAAAATACTTTTTGCTAAGAATACTATTTTCCAAAAATGCTTTCTACTAAAAATACTATTTTTGCAGAAAAATACTTTTTACTAAAAATACTATTTCTCTGAAAATATTTTTTACGAAAAATGTTGTGTCCCCTTAAAAAATACTCTGCTAAAAATACCATTTTTCAAAAAATACTTTTAAGAAATACTTTGCTAAAATACTGTTTTTCAGAAAAATACTTTTTACTCAAAATACTTTCCAAAAAAATACTTTTTAAAAATTCTCTACTAAAATACCATTTTGCAGAAAAATACTTTTTGCTAAGAATACTATTTTCCAAAAATGCTTTCTACTAAAAATACTATTTTTGCAGAAAAATACTTTTTACTAAAAATACTATTTCTCTGAAAATATTTTTTACGAAAAATGTTGTGTCCCCTTAAAAAATACTCTGCTAAAAATACCATTTTTCAAAAAATACTTTTAAGAAATACTTTGCTAAAATACTGTTTTTCAGAAAAATACTTTTTACTCAAAATACTTTCCAAAAAAATACTTTTTAAAAATTCTCTACTAAAATACCATTTTGCAGAAAAATACTTTTTGCTAAGAATACTATTTTCCAAAAATGCTTTCTACTAAAAATACTATTTTTGCAGAAAAATACTTTTTACTAAAAATACTATTTCTCTGAAAATATTTTTTACGAAAAATGTTGTGTCCCCTTAAAAAATACTCTGCTAAAAATACCATTTTTCAAAAAATACTTTTAAGAAATACTTTGCTAAAATACTGTTTTTCAGAAAAATACTTTTTACTCAAAATACTTTCCAAAAAAATACTTTTTAAAAATTCTCTACTAAAATACCATTTTGCAGAAAAATACTTTTTGCTAAGAATACTATTTTCCAAAAATGCTTTCTACTAAAAATACTATTTTGCAGAAAAATACTTTGTACCAAAAATACTAATTTTCCATTAGAAATACTCTGCTAAAACTACTACATATTAAAAAATACTCCAAAAAAATACAACGAGCCAAGAAATACAATTTTCTGCAAAAAAAGTACTTTTTCACCAAACCAATGCCGCTCCAAAAATACTACTTACTTTAATGTTAAATTACAGTATATTATTATATTATTATATTATTTATATTTTATTTATATTAAAACATTAAAAAGGGATCTGTATTAAACAATTAATTCAGGAAAAAATAAATTTAGGAGCAGTAGCGTCAGAAGCCAACCTCATGACGCTAAATGCAAAAAGCCGAAAGCCATAGAAAGTACAGAGAGAAATTCCAAAAACAGAATTCGCAAAAATGGAAAGAAATTTTTTTTCAAAATTCAAAAATAAATTCCAAGTGAAAAAAATTGTAAATAATATTTTCTACGTGAATTCTAAATTCTGAACACCAATATCCAAGCGAAACACGCTATTTTCTAGGGTCGAAGCTCAACGACCCGTTGACCTACCTGAGTTAACAATATCCTCGACTATTTGCTGCAAAGGCTGCCCTGAGACTGGCTAGCACTTGCGGCCTGTCGCCCCGACAATCGAGTCAATCCTCGTTGCGAAAAGGATCTCGACTAGTCGACTCTGTGAAGTAGTATTCCACTGTTGGTCGAAATGATCGAAACGAAACCGAAAGAGTGCGAAGGAGGGAGAGAAGAAAGAACGACAAAGTGAAGGCAAAAGGGGATGGAAGGATTGGAAGAGTGGGGATGGGTTGAGGGTGAAAGATTGGTGGAGGGAGGGACCGAGGACGAAAATTGAGGAAGACCTTGAAGCTTGAAGCTTCCCTATTTTTTTTTCTCTTAATAATCAAGAATCAAAAAATAATACAAATCAACAATCAAAACAAGTGAAATGGGAGAATCAATTCACTCCTATCGCCCGTCCGATCGACATGATAGTCACGCACCGACTGAGGATATTCACAATTCAGACTAGAAATTTATAATATTATTATCAAGAAATAGAAATTTATCAGAAATGTATAAAACTCATTTTACAAAATTCTTTATCATTTATTGATGCATTATCTCGACGATTAATCAATTTTATCGTATATTAGACATTTGGAGAATTTCTTTATCTCGCAATTTTTCTAATCCAAGATTCCTGTTATCGACATTTACCGACATTGAGAATTTTAGATTTGTTTCTGTGATAAATGAGAAAGAAATCTTTTAGAAATATCTGAGAGTCGATTATTTGATTTTAGAGATAATTCTTGAATTTTTTTTATTTAGCCGGGAAGCGAACCATTGATGTCGGTAAATGTCGGTAACAGGAATCTTTAATTATAAATTTTGTTGGTACTTTTGCAATTTTCGAGAATAAAAGTTTTGTGTTTATAAAATTTTCCTTTACGATATTTTTGATGGATACTATTTCTCGAGATGTGGGTGAATTTTATTGAATTAGAATCGTATAAATTATATCTGACATATATCTCTGTCAATGAGAATGCGGGTTGCACATCGAACATTCGCGATCTCAACTTTTATGAATATAAACGTTTTATATCGGGTTCAATTAATCATTTGACCCAAGACGACTCAATTTACACAGCTGCTCGTCTTAAAACGTTTCTCATTCCTGCAATTTTTTACGATTTTATTAGTAAACCACGAGAATTTAATACAGATCTATTTATTTTTATGTTTCTCTAAAGAACTCACATTTTTTACTCGTACTATAAAAAAAAACTCTTGAAGTCGCATAACAAACATCCAAATTTTGTTTATTTATTTAAAAGTTGAAAATAGTTGAAATATCTAAATAATTAATTTAGTTTGATTTTAGATTATCAAACTTATTCCGATGCAAAATATCTTTAAAAAAATTCGAATTTCCCGCCAGTGTTGATAAGACAGAATTTGAATTACCATCGTTGGTAAGATAGTTTTGTCGATTATTGATAATGTCGGTAAGGCAGGGATTTATACTATTTATTTGTTCTTATTACCTAATTAAATATTTTAAAATAAAGAAAAAATTATCTTATACTTAAAAATATATATAATTGCTTTTTTTCTTATGTAGACAAGTTTTTATTATTATTTTTAAAAACCCTGGAACGCAAAGTGGCGACATCAGTCGGGAATCCTTGAAACTAAAAAAATTCCATTTCTCTATTTATACAAAATAATCTAAATATTTTTATAATTATTTCTTTTTTTCGCTATTTACGATGAAGAAAATCCTTTATATTTCTCCAGAAAATTCTGATTAATTGCAGAACTTAAAATTGGTAAAAATTGCAGTTGAAGTTTTATATTTTGAGGTTTGCTTGATTTGTATCGGTTTTGAGGTTTCTACAAAAATGGCAGCGTGGAGTAACATTCTCCGTTCCGCGGGGCAAAAAATCCTTCAAATTGGTGTAATTTTGCCAAAAAAATCGCTTCAAAATGGTTAGTAAGTTTGTTTTATTCGTTAAAATCGGTTACGCTATTTGAAACTTTTAAAAAGTGTTCGAATTTTCGAAAATTCGAACGCAGATTCGATCGTTACGCAACTGTTTATTGAACAGTTTTCTAGTATTTTCTTTTCATAATAATCTATTTTTCACCATTTTTTAAGATATTATATTTTATTATTACTTTATGTTAAAAAATATTGCCTTTACAGAAAAGTTCAAATATTTTTATAAATTCTGCATAATAATTTACCAAGAAATATTAAGAAAACCCATAATTTACAGGTTATTCTTTCCAAGTTACAAAATCGGTATTAAAAATTTTTGAAAAGTGTTCCAATTTTTAAAAATTCGAACGCAGCTTCGATTTTTACACAACTGTTTATTGAACAGTTTTATAATATTTTATATTCAAAAATAGACTATTTTTTACCTTTTTTATATTATATTTTATTAATTTATTTAAAAAAATATGTTTACAGAAAAGATCAACTATTTTTTTTTACCAATTTTATTACTTTATGTAAAAAAATATTGTCTTTACAGAAAAAGACGAAATATTGTTTTAAATTCTGCAAAATATTTTACGAAGAAAGACTAAAAAAAATACTAATTTTCAGGCCAAATTCGAAATATGAGCCATGGACCAAGAGTGTTCCGAATTGAACCATCTCGCTGGCAGTGGCACGAAACGAAGGATTTGTTGCATTTTTACTGCGCTTTGGGAATAATTCCCCTAACAGTTATTACGTTTTTTGTTTACGTTTTTGTTGGTCCTGCAACACTTCAGGAAATTCCGGAAGGTTACACTCCCAAATATTGGGAATATTATCGAGTGAGAAGATAAAATATTTTCCTATATCAGGGTGGCTACTTGTCAGGGAAAACAGAAATTGACATTTATGCTAACTATGTTATTTTTGTTGTGTTGAATATATAGATTTTATAGTTTATTGAACAGATTTTAGAAATTTTCCAAGGATTTGGAAAGATTATTAAGAATTTCCAGGCTTTCTTTAAAATTCTTTGAGTTTTTAACGATTTCAATAGATTTTCAACCATTTTAAATGATTCTAAGAGGTTTCTAGGAATTTAAAGGGATTACAAGAGATTTGTATAATATTTAAAATATTAAGTGGAATTTTAATAGACTTCTTGAAATTTTGAGAGATTTTTAAGAAAGTTCAGGGAATTCAAAGAATTTAAAGGAATTTTAAAGGATTTTTTAAGGCTTGTAAGAATTTTAAGTAATTCTGATTTTTTAAAGTAATTTTAAGGGATTTTGTTGAAATTCTAAAGAATCTCACAAGATTTTTATGGTTTATAAAAGATTTTGTAGAATTTTATGGAATTTCAAGAAGTTTTCAAGAATTTTAAGAAATCTTTACATATTTTAAGGAATTTTACAATTTTTCGTGAAATTATATTTAAAGAATTTTATGAAGCTTGTAAAAATTTAAAGAAATGTTGACATTTTTAAAATGATTTTAAGGAATTCAAATATTCTGCGCGGAATTAAAAAAAAATTCAATTTTTTTCTCAATTTTAATTTCAAAGTTGCTTATTGAATTTTAAAGTATTTCATGGAATTGTAACAGATTTTAAAGAATTTATGACATTTTATGGGATGTTAAATAATATAGTGAAATTTTAAGGAATTTAAAGATGGAATTTTTCCATTTCATCGGATTTTGAGGGATTTCAATAATTTAAAGAGATTATGACACATTTTAAGTGTTGTGAAGTGATATACGAAATTTTTGAAAAGTTTCAATAGTATTTTTACTGAAAGTCAGGTGAAGTCAGGCAAATGAAAAAATTGAATCTTGTGGCCACCCTGAATATATATACCTACAAAATAGAAATAGTATCTTTCTTATTGACGATGTTGTTTCTCTCTTAGAATCCGATCACGAGATTTTTTATGCGAACTTTCAATCAATCACACCAACAACAATATGAAACAACGATGTACCATTTTTACGAGACAACCCAAAAACAGAAACTCAAAGATCTCGAACGCAAAGTTATGGATTTGATCAAGGATCGAAGAGATTACCAATATAAATATTTTATTCCCTACAATGCTGATGAAATTTACGAAATGAGGGAGTTGCATGAGAAATTGGATTTATCTCTTAATGAAATCGATGAGGCTACTATAGCAAAAATAAAGGCAGAGAAAGAAGGTAACCAAGCCTCGAAATTTTAATTCACAAAAAAAATAGTGAAAGGCTAGTTTAATATAAGAACCAATTTTTTTTCTTTTCAGCACAGAGAAACAAGAAGTCATCTTAAGGAAAAACACTTTTGGATAAAAGTTTAGAAAAATCGTATCATGATAATTAGGTAACATTGTTTTTTTTTTTCTTAGTAGAAATTTTTGATTGATTTTATTTTGCGGGCTCAGTCCTAAGGAATCATTGCTTCATCGTTGTATTGAGAAATCAATAAACCTTGTAATATATGTACAATAAATATTCAGTTCTACATCCATTATTTACAGATTTATAAATAAATAGTAAAGTTTAACGTAGTTCAAACAAATTAGAGTTCCTTTGATTTGTGAGATAACAAAATTGGTTCAGATTAACCACGGATTTATTTTTAAATAGAATTTAAAACAAATTTTTAACTAAAAAAAAAACTTTAATTAAAAGTTTACAACTTAAAATAATTGTTCTCTTACGTAAGATAAATTTTATTTGATAAGAGTAAATTATTTTATCATTAGTAATTCAAAGAAGTGGAGGATGTGGTTAACAGAGCTTTGTAATTTCAGGAAAAATAAAAATAATTCTCCTAAAGTTTCCGTGCAACATACTTGCTGCAAACAACGTTTTTGATTGTGTAATAATTATTAGATGGTGTTAAGTAATTAAAAAATTCGAGAACAAACTTTAATGATGATATCAATTTTCAGTTGCATAAGCTCAAATTCAACATTGCGCAATTTATTTGATACTCTTACTGGATTATTCATTGCAGTATTTTTTTTCATTTAGTGCATTAACATTTTTATGTAATTTTAATGAATTGTAATCCATTTCGATTAATTCAACAAAATTGATTAGGTTTCAGAAATTTACCCGAGAGAAAATTTTCCACTCAGCGGAAAAAGATGATTCCAGTCGCAATCAGTCCAATTATAAAGAAAATTATAGATACAGATTGGTTTCGCATTAGGAACTACAACTCATAATTTTTTATGGATCTATATTTGTTAAAATTAGATCGAAACAACTTTTTTTACTATTACGTCTATTCGTACATAATGTATCAATCAATCTGACTCAATTGACCCCAAGATCGATCTTTAGTCGATTTTTTTTATTGAGCTTGTAATAGGACAACAAAATTATCCGATTTTCTCGACTCAGCGTCCAGAGTTAATGACACAGATGTCGGAATAATGAAACCTATACTCTTGGCGGTCATTGTCAAGGTCAGGCTACCAGTTGCATAATTGTGTTACGAACCTCCGTTCGGATGGACGTGAACGTAACCGAAGAGCTCGCGTGAGATTTGCATGTCCCAGAATCAATCGAAATTTTATTCTTAATCCTTTTTTTATTTAAAAACTCGTTTTTGTTATCAAACATTTTCATTCAATTTATTACAAATCCAAGGTGGATAACATTATACATTTTTTATGAAGAATTATATTTATATTAAAGATAAATAAATAAATAATATATATATTTTACGTTTTTACAAACTTTGAAATTGAAAAAAATAAATTTCTAATAGAAAATCGTTTATTAACAAAGAACTAATCAATACTAATGATTATTATTAATTAACTTCACTGCAACTTTTATTATTGGACTTAAAAATACTTCTGAATTCAAAGGTCAAAAATCGACAGAAAAACTTTTGCAAAAAAGAAACCTTGGATATTGTTTAGAGGTTCTAGATTGCAGAAAATTGTAGAATATCAGAAAATTCGACACCGGGATTCAAAACTAAGTTGAGTACAATTTAAAAAAAAAAAAAACTGTTTTTGTGAATCGAGATTACGAGACTAAAATTTTCCACGTGACAATCTGATTAAATTCTCGCTTGATCCACGCATGAAATTACAACATACTTCAAATTAAGTTTTAATGATTTATTTCCTAATTCGTCTAAAGACAACATCAGCAAAGTAATTTCAGTGTCAACTCTTTGATTACTTAATTTTCCCATTATTTAAGCTTTTAAAAACCAGAAACTCTTAAAATAGTTTTCAGGTAAAATACTTTTAAGATTCTTTTTCCAATCCTTATGCGAAACCACATCGAATTTCAATTTTTCGGCTTATCACAAACAATCTCTTTTCCAGTTTCCTGTTTTCTAACTTCTACCCAGGAATTACGTTCGAATCTTTTTATCTCCTTTAATTGAACGATTTGTTTCGCGAAAGTCTGTCAAATTATGCAATATTCTATTTAGGAAATTTTCTAATTCAAACTAATCCTGGAAAATAATTTTTAATTAAATTATATTTAAATTTTAACGAAATTTATTCAAAATCGAGCTTTAAAAATGATTGCAAACAAAATTTCTAACAAAACAGAATTACAATTCTGATTCTCATATTTTTTTATAAATAACAAATAATTTTTCAGGGGATTTTTGAAGCGACATTTGAAAATTTATTGTAAAAGAAAATTTTGATTGCAAATTCGACTTGTCTAGTCTTTTATATGATTTCGTCACTTCAATCATTATGATTAATTATTGTATATCAATTATTCTTAATTTTTCAGATTTTCATACGCATATCATTTTTCACTAATTTGCCTACATTATTAGTTTCTGTTTTTTCTATATTGTTTCCTTATCAGATTCCTGAAAGTCGTCAGAAGAATCGATCATTCTGGAAAAAATTATAGGTATGAAGAGATACTATCAAAAAAAAAAATAAAAAAAAAATAGGAAAAACGAGACATTACAAAATATTCCTGAACCACAAACGGATTTTCTTATCTGACGATAGTGACTAAGACTTAGTTTTGTAGACTGTGATTATATTATGCAACGGATTCAAATTATCATGCCAATAATTATTATTGTTATAGGTCATGATTTATTCGTATCAGTTTTCCACTATTTGCAAGCCAATTTTAGATATTTTTTTACGCTAATTTTTGAAGTTTACAAATTTGGAGAGGTAGCATAATTTTATTGACTATATTTTTATATTTATATATAAATATAAATATACAAATATGAAAAATATTTTTAAATATATAAATGTAAATATTTTTATATTTATATGTTTTTAATATTAAAAAAAAATTCTTTTTCTATCTTTTATTTTTATTACTGTATATTTTCTAGATCGAAGTAGAGTAATTAAATGACCGAGCCCATAACAAGAAAATCGAAGATTCTAGTCAACAGTCATCTACACCGAGATTATTATCGCAACACTTTAAAGGTATTAAATAAAATCTAGATCAGTATCAATATCGATATCAAGTTCTAGAAAAGTCATTTGAATGCAATTTTCAATATCGAAAGGATAAACGAGAAAATTTATTTTCCTAAGGTTGTACTTAATTATTTTATTATTATTTAAATTAAAATAAACTTTAAAATTAAACTTGGAATAAACTTTGAATATTAATTTATCGGTCTTAATATTTTAATGTAATTAAAATCAAAACATTATAAATGCCCGAATTTTTAAATTAACGAAATTCAAGTTTATCGAATTATGAAATTACTGAAAATTATTTTAATTTAAGTAATTTGGCTGTTAATTATTATAAATATAAATTTATCCAATTATTTAAATTAAAAATAATTTTAGACATTTACATAATTCAGAGAATTTAAATTTTCGGAGTTTAAGAATTTTTTGGGAATATAATAAATCTTTATTATTTCAATTCATTAATTTTACAAGTCGAAAATTTTATAATTCGTTGAATTTGGATTTCGAACATTAAAAAAATCGGGCAATCATCATTTTTTATTTTTGGTTCGTCCCCTTTTTTAATATAAAAGTATAAACCTTATAAAAGCAACGATAAATACTGTAATATATGATTTTTTTTTATTTTTAGTTTATGTAAAATTTATATTTTTAATTAAAGTTGTGCAAATTGAGAGAAATCGTATAATGCGTATTTCAGACGTTCAAGGATGGTTCAAAGGGACGAAGAAGGAGTGGTTGGTGCAGAAATATAGAAATGAGGGTCAAGAACAAACTAGCTGTTTGAGGTTTCGGTTTTACCAAGAACATTCATCAGCAAAAGAAAGCCGCGTTTAGAACGTTGCTGATTTTATCGCACAAGTTGTAGTCGATATTGTCTCATTTCAAGGAATTTTCATAATTTCCGCTTCTTAAGAAAATAATGGAATCCTACACAAGAGCAAATTCGAGGCCAGAACCAAAATTCTTATCCGATTTAATACGAATCAATCCGAAGTACAAACCGAAGTAAAAAAGTATAAAAATTCCTATCCGAATTAATCCGAATTAAAACCCTAAATTCCTATCCGAATGAATTTGTGCCAATTTGAACTCAAAACAAAGATTTCTATCCAATCCAAACTGAAGCCAAAATAAAAATTCCTATCCGAATCAATCCGATCCGAAATTAAGTCAAAACTAAAATTCGTTCCTATTTCGAATTCATTTGGATTGAAAGTTCGGGTTAGACGGATTAAAAAATTTGTTCAGATTAGCCTCGGATTCATTCGAATAGATGCGGATTAAAATTTTTTTTTATCAAATCAACTTTGGATTTTATTCGGATAGATTCGTGTGAAAAAATTTGATCAGTTTTCCGGATTAATTCGAATTGAAAGTTCGGATCAATTCAGATTGAAAAGTTGCAAACCTTTTCGAATTTTTTTAAATTCCACGAGAATATTTATGAAATTATTTAGAAGCTCTTAAATTTCTTAAAATCCTTTAGAATTTCACGAAAAAATATCAAATTCCTTAAAATACGTAAAGATATCTTAAAATCCTTGAAAATTTTATGAGGAATATTTAAATTCCTTAAAATCACTTTAAAAATAATCAAAATTTCTTTCAATTCTTACAAGGCTTTTAAAAGCATTTTAAATTCAACGAGAATATTTATAATCCCTTAAAATTTTTTTAATGTTTACAAGTTTCTGTAAATCCTTTATAATTCCACAAAAAATTTTAAAATCCCTTAAAATACGTAAAAATCTATTTAAGTCTTTTAAAACTTTTCAAAATTCCCTAAAATTATACAAAATCTTTCATAAATCATAAAAATCTCGTAAAAGTCTTTAAACTTCCATGAGGAACATTTAAATTCCATAGTAAAAATAAAAATTTTTAATTTCCACTTTAAAATACTCAAAATTTCTTCAATTTTTTCCAAGTTTCTTAAAATTCTTTATAATTCCATGAAAAAGTTTTTTAAATCCCTTAAAATCCTTTAAAATACGTAAAAATCTTAAAATTTTTGAAAACTTCTTAGTATTCTAAAAAATCTTTTAAAAATCATAAAATTCTCGTGGAATCCTCCAAAATTCCATGAGAAATATTAAAACCTCTTGAAATCATTTTAAAAATGTCAAAATTACTTAAAATTTTTACAAGCTTCTTAAAATCCTTCCTCGAAAAACTTTAAAATACCTTAAAATTATTTTAAAAAATCAAAATCTCTTAAAATTCTTACAAGCTTTATAAAATCCTTTCAAATTCTACAAAATCTTTTAAAAATCATGAAATTCCATGAGGAATATGAAAATCTCTTAAAATCTCTTTTTTAAAATGTCAAAATTCCTTAAAATTTATACAAGCTTCTTAAAATCCTTCCTCCAAAAACTTTAAAACTTAAAATTAATTTAAAAAATAAAAATTTCTTTAAATTCTTACAAGCTTTTTAAAATCCTTTAAAATTCCACCAGAATATTTGTAATCCCTTAAAGTTTCTTAAATTCTTCCCAAGTTTCTTAAAATCCTTTATAAAAACAAAAAACTTTAAAATCCCTTAAAATACGTAAAAATCTTTTTAAATTTTTGAAAACTTTTCAAAATTTCCTAAAATTCCACCAAATCTTAAAAAAATCTCCTGAAATCCTTTAAAATTCCAAGAGGAACATTAAAATTCTTTAAAATAACTTTAAAATAATCAACATTTCTTAAAATTCTCACAAGCCTTTAAAAATCCTTTTAAATTCAACGAGAATATTTATAATAACTTAAATACTCTTAATATGTTAACAAGATTCTTAAAACCCTTTGTAACTCCACGAAAAACTTTTAAATCCCTTGAAATACATAAAAATCTTTAAAAATTGTTGAAAACTTTTCAAATTTTCCTAAAATTCCACAAAATCTTTAAAAAAATCATAAAAATCTCCTAAAATCCTTTAAAATTCCATAAATAACTTTTTTGGATCTCTTAAAATACGTAAAATTCTTAAAAAATTTTTAAACTTCTCAAAATTTCACAAAATCTTTAAAAACCATAAAAATCTCGTGAAATCCTTCATATCCTGATCTAAATCCTTAATATATATTCCATAATATTTAAATATGATTCTTTATATCAATAAGAATTTCTATAATCATATTATTTATTATAAAAATTATTTTTGCAATTTAATTAACTAAATCATACTTTCTTCCTTAATAATATCAATTATTGCATACCTAAAATTAACGAAAAGTATATATAATATCCTTCAGTAAAAAAACTATAAAAAAACATTCATATTGAAAATTGGAACTGATTCTAAAAAAATTTTTCTGATTAGCTCGAATTCATTCGCATTAAAAAATTGAGTTAAACGGATTAAAAAATTGGTTCAGATTATCCCCGGATTCATTCCGATAGAAACTGATTAAAAAATTTTTTCAATTTTTTTTTAGCTTCATTTTGATTAAAAGTTGAACTTGATTCTAAAAAAAATGTTCAGATTACATCTGACACGAAAACTGGTATTTACTATAAAAACGTGAAACTCTTTAAAATAAATAACTAATATAAAACTTTAAAATAATCAAAATTACTTAAAATTCTCACAAACCTTTTAAATTCAACGAAAATATTTGTAATATCTTAAAATCTCTTAAAATATTAACAAGATTTTTAAAACCCTTTGTAACTCCACGAAAAACTTTTAAATCCCTTGAAATACATAAAAATCTTTTAAAATTTTTGAAAACTTTTCAAATTATCCTACAATTCCACAAAATCTTTAAAAAAATCATAAAAATCTCGTAAAATCCTTTAAAATCCATAAAAACTTTTTTAGATCTTCTAAATAACGTAAAATTCTTTAAAATTTTTTAAACTTCTCAAAATCTTTAAAAATCATAAAAATTATATTATTTATTATAAGAATTATTTTTGCAATTTAATTAACTAAATTATACTTTCTTCTTTAATAATATCAATTATTGCATACCTAAAAATAACGAAAAGTATATATATATATCCTTTAGTAAAAAAACTATAAAAAAACATTCAGATTGAAAATTGGAACTGATTCTGAAAAATTTTTTCGGATTAGCTCGACTTCATTAGATTAAAAAATTGGTTCAGATTATCCCCGAATTCATTCCAATAGAAACGAATTAAAGAATTTTTTCAATTTTTTTTTAGCTTCATTCTGATTAAAAGTTGAACTTGACTCTAAAAAATATGTTCCAATTACCTCTGATACAAAAACTGGTATTTACTATAAAAACGTGAAACTCTTTAAAATAAATAATTAAAATAAAACTATAAGAAATGTAAATAATAATAATAATAAAAAAAAGTGCGTAATCGATGTTTCGAGATTGTAAAACGTAAATTATTATTGCATCATTGACGATTCTTGGATAAAGGTCAATCGTTTAATTCGAGCCCAATAATATTAATAAAAATCGATGATAAAATCGTCATCAATTCGCATGTGCCGAAGCAGTTTCTCTGCGGCCTTGCCATTGATCGAGAGGTGTTAGTTGGATCAATCGAAAGTGGATCGACCCGTACTGGGAAACAGATTCAAGGACCCTGTCAGCCCAGGAAGTAATTTCCTTGATTCGTCAAATAGGTTGTGGCCATTTCTACCTTTTTTCATATAAAAAAAAATATATATACAAAGCACACATCACAAATCTGTCATATTGTCTGTATAAATTCTATATCTATATATAAAATGCAAATTAGAGCCTCGGAACCACTTCCGCTTTTTCCACAACTCAGTTCTGACGATCAAATCACCGAAGTGTGATTAATTGACTTCATCCTTAAAGGGTCAATCCACTTGATGGCAAAAATATTGTCTGACAGTCCTACATATGTCAATTTCATTTTAATTCCTTCTCACAGCCCAGAAAAAATTCTTAATGGAATTATTTCATTTTTTTACTTCCTCTCCTTCCTTTTCTTTTACTTCCTTCTTTCTCTTGTTTTTTTTTTTTTTTTTTTTTTTAATTATGGGCC
>UCOK01019512.1:6446-21233 GCA_900474325.1 Synergus umbraculus | reverse complement strand
CCTCTAAATCCTCCCCGGTCAGTCTGTCTTTCAGTCTTAGTTTGGAGTAAATTTTTTAGATACTGTCTGTTACAGTATCTTTGTTAGTGTTAGAGTTCAGGCCTCTCCCTGGCCTTGAACTGTCAGAGTCTCTTTCCATCTGTCTCTGAGTGTTTGTCAGAGTTTGAGTATTTTCTGGAGTTAGAGTTCTCGGAATAGCACCCTGTGCTCTCCTTTCGTTTAGGTCAGGGAGTCCCGAATACTTCCATTCGAGAGTTTGGCGTTTCGTACTAGCGAATCTATCTTCCCTATTTCCTAACGCCCCAAGTGACAGGTCCTCCTCATTTAAAGTAAACCGGTTTCCTATTTCTGAGGTTCTATTTCGCGAAAAACCCCTACCTCGCGAACTAAACCCCTTATTTCCTAGAGGAACTTCTGTATTAGTTGGTGTATTTAAACTCTCTATATCCCTAGCTAGTTCCTCTAGTTCCTCACCTGTCACTTGACCCGTCAGTCTGCGCTCAGTCTCCGCCATTTTGTTTTTTCCCTTTCCCGACCTAAGTACCATTCCCCCTGACGCCATACTACTTTGAACTCGCGGTTAAGAGCTGACCGATTTGGTTTTATTTGCCACCCGGTAGGCAAAATTTTATTTAATTTTATTATTAAATATTATTTCGGCACTCAGGTGTCCGAAATTTTAGTTTAAATTGTCGAGGGACGTTTATTTTTAGAGATACCGCTCGGACTAGGCGATGAGTCACCCGCTTGGACCCTAATAAACGCGCTTCACGGTCACTTTCCCGCTTCTTCTATTACGAATTTCCCCTGACCGTTGCTACTTTCACCGAATTCAAACTTTTTTAACGCTTCCTTCGCATCACTTTTCAATTTATACGACTTTTCATTAACTTCGCGAACTTTTACCCCTTTTCGGGTTTTTCCTAAACACTTTACACTGTTTTCCCCACGGCTTTTTTAACACTTTTACGGTTTCGAGTTCTCACTTTCCTACCCGAGCAACGCGAACCTTTAATCCTTTTTGGTTCACTTTAAATTTTGCCTAACCAAAGACAAGGGAAAATTATTCGACGAAGGTTGCACTTTTTCCTTTTTTCACTTTCCTATCTCTGAAAAGCGAAAAGACATACCGCGGAAAAACACTAACAATTCTCTATACAATTTTACACTCTCCAACAATGACATATATTTTTAACTTCACTAATTCTTCCCCCCCAGGCAGTTTTAAGGATTGTGGGTTTTTTTGTTGGGCGCCAAGTATAATCGGGATTTGATTATGCAGTTATTGGGAGGAAAAGGGGAAAGGAACTGCCATGTGGGGCGAGAAGTAATTAGACCAGACATAAAAACAATAAGAGCACTTTATTTACCGTAGATTACGCCGGTCGAACTTCACAAAAAGCAGAAATGGAATCGTCGTAACACCAGAGAGAAAATCACTATTAGAATCGTCACACGACAGCTGACTCGCTCACGTGCGCTCGCTCCGAAATCCCAAGAGAAAGAGAGCGAGGTGGCCGAACGACGATGCGCAGCACCGCTGCACGCCGGTTCGGGCCCCGCCCCCCACGCCTGCACTCAGGCAACCCAAGTAACAGCCATGTTACAAAATTTACCGCAAATCAAATCTGCGTTGAAAATTTTAAATGCGTTTTTCTCAAAACTGTATTTTTAAAATCGGGTGACGGTGGAGCTCGAAAGCTAATCATCCGATCAACTTCCAATTTTTACACAGTCTTTATTATATGGTTCTGCAGAGGATGGACCTCCAACCTTTTGTTATATACAAAATTACAACTTTTATAAACAAAAAACGAGCGTTTTTTTAAACAAAAATTGAAATTTTTTTTCAAAACTTCGCCATTTTTATAATTTTTAATATTTTCAAAAACTAGAGTTCGCCTTGTATCTCCATTTCTAATGAATATTTTTTGACAAAAATTTTATGATAAATACGTGAAGACATGTACAATATATTGCAAAAATTTTAGAAAAATTAAAGGAGTAGTTTTGTTTTCTTTAATTTTCAAAAATTGCTATTTTTTCGTCCGAGAAAGTAGCATAGCCCCTTAAAAACTAAACGCGTTTTTCTAGAAATAACGTTTTTCGACCTGGCTTACATGATTCAGAAAAACCTATTAGACCAATCGGGCTGAAATTTGAATATGTTATTCTACACATATGTCATTACGGCATGAAACAAAGTCATAATTATTGATTAATATTTAACCCTTTTTTTAAAGCAATTTAGGTTAAAAAAAAGGTAAACAATTTTTAAGTCGACCATTTTATATTTATTTTTTTTTTCGGATTTCAATTATTTTGGTTCATGCGATAGCGACATATGTGTAGAATAACATATCCAAATTTCAGCCCGATCGGTCCAATAGTTTTTTCTGAATCATACACGCCAGTTTTTAAAATGGTTACATTTTTATTTAATAAAAAAATTCTTAAAAGAAAAAGTGAAAACTTTGGTACTAAACCCTTAAGCGTCTCAAATGGAGCCATTTACAGTACACGAACGAAAGTACTGCAAAAGTAGTACAGTAGTACTGTTTTATCGAACGGTTATAAACATTTAAAAAAAATGAAAATTTTACCGATTTGAGGCGCATAAATATCGCCCAAATTTCATTTAACTTAAATTTTATTCGGTCGAACAGCAAGTTATCGAACACCTATTTACCATTATTGTTATGCCGGATTGGTAGTATACCAAATGAAATTTCGGACACATGAAGATTCGGAAGAGTGAGGATTATGACAAATGTCGATTCGAATGAATGAATATTATGTTATACGCTTATTCGGGAATATCAAAATTATGTCGAATAATAAATCGTATAAACGCAAAATATGAAAAATGCAAATTCGTGCAATTGAAAATTAGGTTATATGGTTATTATACAAAATGAAAATTATTTCAAGTAACAATTTGGAAAAATAAGAATTGGATTACGTGAATATTAGGCAAAATTAATATTATGCCGAATAGAAGTTCTGAAATGTGGAAATTATGCCAAAAAACAATTCAATAGAATAAAAAATATAGTAAACAATATTTAGGACAAATAAAGATTATGTCAGTTGACAATTCGGACAATTAAAAATTATGGTAAATAGGTGTTCGATAACTTGATTTTTGACCGAATAAAATTTAGGTTAAATGAAATTTGGGCAATATTCATGCGACTCCTTTTCCATCCTTTGAACGTATGTACCACTGAGTGAGCTATAATCCGACGCGCATGGTATGTATGGTCCAGGTATGTATGTATATATGGCCCATTCCAAATAAAAGGGAACTTTTGGCTACTACGAATGTTGAGATGGGAATGATCGATTTTGGGTTCAAAACTAATTTTTTTCTATTGTCTGAGGTGTCAAATATACGAAAATCATAGTGGTTACGCAGTTGGAGACAGTTATTTTCAAGGATGAACCGTTTTGTGGCAAAAAACTAAGAAACTCTAAAAATTTTCTGCCTCGGCATAAAAATTCCTTATTTTATTAAAAACATTGTAAATTTTGTCATTTTTTATTATCAGATATCAAATAAGTATATAATCAAATATATGGCTAATTACATATCTCTCACTTGTTTAAGGAGAAAACGTGTAAACAGCATCTCGATGGATGTGGAGACAGTAGTGGACATTTCGTGACAATGCATAATTTTTATAAACAATATAAAAGTTATTTATTCTTAATACAATATCATAGTTCGTAATAAGTTTAAAATTAGAATTTTTTAATTTTATAAAATATTTAAATTATTTTAATAACTACGATTTTCCTGAGGAATTTGCCGATTCACTTCTAACTTATTTCTTTTCAGAGCATTTCATTTTTCATTTTGGTTAGTCTGTAAACAAATTAAGATTCAAATTTAATCTAACTGCACGTAGAATACGATGAAAAAGTATAAATGTATTTTCGGGGACAGTAGTGGACAATTTTACACTTGCTTGCTTCTCCTTACGAAAAGGATAGGTTTAAAACATCGCAGCTAGTCGCATTCGTAAGTGAATTGAAAACAATAAATAATCGTACATTTATGACAAAATTAAAAATTTTTTTTACAATTTTCCAAGCGGGACAGTAGTGGTCATGCGTTGCACAATTATCCTTCGAATTTTTTTCTGCCTTCCCATAAAAATGACGTTTCCACAATTAAAACGATCTAGTGGTTTAGTTTATTTGAGAACAGCTGTTTACATTGGTTGCATGGGCAAAGCAAACAGTTTTGCCACACACCCAAAATATTACGTGAAGGCAAAAATGATCGCCTTTAGGCAAAATTAAAAAAATGAAAATGAGTGAAAAGTTTTTGATAATTTTTTTTTGGTAGATATAATCATAATCTGTTCATTAATATTAAATTATTAGGCTTATATTTTAATAAAAAATTTATTTTATATAGTATAACTGAAGGAAAAGTGAATATAGATAACAAGATAACATATCGTGAGTGCCCTGGGGACAGGGACAGTAGTGGACATTTTGCCTACTTTTAGGTCTGCCATTCAGTTCTAAATTAATTATCAACATTAATAAATTTGAATATTAATAGATAGTACTTCATTTTAATATAATAATAACAAAAGTTGCAAAAAAAAAATAGTAAAAATATGTTTTTTGGCAGGGGGACATGAAAGTTACCTTTTATTTGGAATGGGTCATATATATATTGAACCGATTCTTTTGAAATTTTAAACACATACTTTGTACACTTAGGTTAACCCATGAAACTAGAATTTTATAAAAATTTTCATTTTAATTACATTTTTTTTTTTGCTAAAAACAGAGAAAAAAAATAAGGATTTTTTCTGGCTTTTTTTTAAGTCGCCATCTTGTTATTTATACATGTATATACAAAATTGTAGTTCCATGGGATACTGGTGTTATATTAAACCTAAAACTATTCGATTTGTATGTGTCACATCATCTATTAACGAGATTTTATTAACACCCCACGCCTACAAACTTTTCGAGGCGTTGACTTTAACTGCAGTTTTCCAATATAAAAAGTGCATGAAATGATTAAAAAAAATTGTTTAGTATATATAAACAGTGTATTTATTATGCTACATAAACCCTACATTCATAAATTTAATAATAATCTCGAGCGTTCAAAGTAGAATACTCCCTTAAGTCTTTATCTTTCGATTCTTTAAATTTCATTTTGCCGTTTTTTGTTGTTTTTGAGAAATTAAATAAAGAGTAAAGCTCGAGACTACTGCGCTTCACGCTTGGCGGTACTTCTTCGGACTCATTTATCATATCAATTATGAATATTTATTATTTATTAAACTGCTCTCTGCATTATACAGAGTTGAGACTCATTAAAGTTTTCTAATGCCTGCATTATAGTTATTGTAAGGACGTAATATTAAGAAAATAAATATCTATCTAATAAATATTAGGTGCACAACTTTGCTTCCGCCGATTTTTTTCGAAAATTTGAGGCTTTATTCTGAAAAAGTGATTACCTGTTTATGATTCAAAGTACTGTCCGTCACTAGCCACTACTTTTTGCCATCTTTCGGGCAATTGTCGGATACCATCTCGAAAAAACGATGCGTCTTTTGAGGCGATTCACAAATCGATCCATTCTTTGACTTGTTCATAAGAATGGAAATGCTGCTCAGCTAGGCCATGTGCCATCGATCGGAACAAATGGTAGTCGGAAAGAGCAATGTCTGGAGAGTACGGCGGGTGGGGTAAGACTTCCCATTTTAGGGTTTCCATGTATGTCTTGACGGGTTTTGCGACATGTGGCCGAGCATTGTCATGTTGCAGGATAACTTTATCGTGTCTCTCTTGATACTGAGGCCGTTTCTCCTGCAATGCTCGACTCAAACGCATCAATTGCGTTTGATACCGATCCCCTGTAATAGTTTCACTCGGTTTCAACAGCTCATAATACACCACACCGAGCTGATCCCACCAAATGCAGAGCATAATCTTGGCAACGTGAATATTCGGTCTGGGCGTAGATGTGGAGGCATGTCCGGGCATTCCCCATGATTTTCTGCGTTTGGGATTATCGTGGTGGACCCACTTTTCGTCGCCGGTTACAATGCGATGTCTGTCTTTGAAGCAGCTGTTCACAAGCAAAGAAACGGCGTTCAACGTCTCTTGGCTTCAATTCATAAGGAACCCAATTTCCTTGCATCTGAATCATTCCCATGGCTTTGAGGCGTTTCGAATATGCTTGTTGAGTGACTCCCAATGATTCTGCTAATTCTTCTTGCGTTTGGCACGAGTCTTCAGCAAGTAATGCCTCCAGTTCGGAATCTTCGAAAATTTTTTCTCTTCTGTCGCCATGCCGGTCCTCGACATCAAAATCACCGCTTTTAAAGCGTTAAATCCACTCACGACACGTTCTTTCACTAAGAGCAGCGTCACCGTAAGCACTTGAGAGCATTCGATGAGCCTCAGCCCCAGTTTTCTTCAAATGAAAGCAGAAAATCAACACTTCCCGCAAATGACGAGAATTTGGCTCGAAAACTGACATCTTCGATCGAGAATACACTTCTAATGCAAACACAAATTCACTAATGTGGTCATATGGTTATGTTGACAGATGTCCAAGCTTACTGTATGAAATTTTTGACCTGCCTATTTCAACCGGCACTTATCGCTGCAGTCATCTATCGAAAAACGGCGGAAGCAAAGTTGTACATAATATATTATATTATGATACGTGGAAATAGTGTCATCGTGTACCGAAAAGAAAATACCGAAAAGGCCAAAGAAGTAATTTATTTTTAAGTAAATGAGAAAGGTAAGAAGTTGCAGGCAATCAGAAAAAAAGGTTAAAGTGATTTTTTTCAAATGGGAACACCTATTTTTGACCAGGAATTCAGAAGAGCAGAAAATTTTATATTTAAGTATGTACCCAAGTCATCGGTAAATTTTTACCTTGAACCTTCGGTCATTTGAAATCAACAAAGTTTTCCGGAAAGTCATGGTCACTCTTGAAGTAAATTTCAACGAGGAATTCTATGGTGACCATCAATTTGACTTTGATCTTGATTTTCAAGGTCATTTCAAGGTCAAGTTTGTTTTTTTAAGTAGGAACCCCTACTTTTGACTCCGGATTGAGAAAGATCGAGAGGTGATACATTCAAGTGAGGTATCATTTGTGGAATCCATTTGTTTGTTACTGCAAGATCGTATAGAGATCGAGACAGTCAAGGTAAGATAGTGTAGGGATCCATTCGGGTAAGGCAACATCGTGTAGGGATCCAGCCTGTCAAAGTAAGGTGGTGTAGGGATCCAACCAGTCAAGGCAAGATCGTGTAGAGATCCAGCGACTCAATCAGCTGTTAGACGCTACGCTTGTGCTCTAGCGAAGCCAAACAAGGTACTTATATATCGCTAAATTTCTAATCAATTTTAATTGTTGGTGAAAAGGTGATCGGTGGTTTAATGAAGTGTTTTCTCTGTTTGCAACATGGCTTTTTGGTCTCATGCTCTAAGGACATAGCTGTTTTGGAATAATCGACTCTAATTGCATTGACCAGTTTTGATTTTGACTTCCAATCTGTCGTCGAGTTTTAGAGCGCATTTGACAGGTATTTTGTTTACGCAAGTGTGAGTGAATGCGGCCGCAATCCTTCTTCTCTTCCGAATCCGCATCTCCACTTATATTTATTAATTTCTGGTGTGAGATGCTATTGTGTGAATTTATTGTATGATTTTTTATGTGCTTGCAATATTATAATTGGTGTTTTATTAGTGATTTCGCCTTATCCGATGCAATTGTGCAGGAAATTCTATAACGATCGTTTGTAGTGTATTGATTTAATTTTGATTCGTTGTATTGACGTGATTATTGATTTATGTTGGTAGCGTCGATCTAACGGCCATCGCCTCTTCTTATGTTTTTTACATTCTCATCAGAGAATGTATTAGTTTTGTGTAAAATTTGACCCACCATTTTTTGTCAAATGACGACGTTTTGTGATCCCCTGAACCCAAAAAACATGTTTTTATCAATGTGTCTGTCCGTTTGTCTGTAGATTTTAGTTTGTGAACACGATAACTTTCGAAAGAATTGATCGATTTGATTGGCTTTTGGTATACTCTTTTATTGTGCTAAAATAAAGATCAAGTTCGTTAGCCAGACATTTTTGATAAAAATTATAAAATTTGGATAATTTTTAAAGTTCAAAAAAATTTTTTTTTAATTTACAAATTCTGTTTAATGATATTCATAGTATTCAATTAGTCAAACAATTTATCATTATGACTTTTTTTTATAAAACAAAAATTGTCAGATATATAACTTTTCAAAAATTCAAACAAAAAAAATAAAGATAATTAAAACTGATGCGCACTGATGAGATTGTGTTCCTTAAGGTCGATAGAACCTTAAGTAAATTTGTAACGGTGGTGTTTTCGGTGACTCCTCTATCTGGCAGTCACGTTTTATTATCTTTGCCCTACCGGACGCTTCAGTCGAGCTAGGATCGATTTTAAGGGCAAGAAATAAATTAACTACCGGTTTATATTTAACAAAATAACATAAGTGTTATATCTTCCTATAAAAATACATTTCTAAGTTAGAAACTAAATGACTTTACTTGAATTTAAAGAATGGAATTTGAAATATGAAGTAATAATTTAATAATACAAAATTAATATGTTTGTGTTGATGTGTCGCGTTCGGTGTGTACATGAGAGAGCGGATATTATGTACGAGAGAGAGAGAACGCATGGCTGTGTGTGTGAGAGTTAATCGTGTACCACCTGTAAGCATAATTTAAGTACGAGGGTTAGTGACGTCACTACGTAAGTTACGTATCACTGGCGGTCGAGACGGGCGCTATCTCCTGATAGCCCCACGATGGGTTGATTTATAAAATCAACACATCCTTTACCTCCAAGGTTGGCTATGGGGGTGCCCGCTGGTCAAACTTAGAGTGGGTCTTTCAGGATGGTACTTTTAAGGGGGAGACAGATATTGAAGGATGGGAATATGTGACGGGCGACAAGACTGTTCGTTACAAATTTGTTTTCTTCAAATAAAAATAAAGTAATTTAAGTAAAAGTATATATCAGAGATGAAGATTGGTAAGCGAATGGAAGCACGTAAAGTGTGATGAGAATGTGTTCACAAAGCACCCCTAGTTTTTTAAATTTTCTTACAGCTGATTCTTCAATTATATTGGTCGATTATTGTCATATTTAAATTTTGTTTCTTTATCTCGCCCACTAAACCCACCTGCCACAAAAGTTTATACTTTTATTTTCATATTAAACGATTTCTTATGTGAATTGAATCAAAACTTTTATATAATATTTCATCCAGTAATGATTGACAATTTAAAGTAAATCTATGGAATACTTTTCGAAGATACGCAACTGTGGCTATCCTAAAAAGTAATGATACACAGTCAAGGCAGGATCGTGTAGTGATCCACCCTGTTAAGGCAAGATCGTCTAGATATTCAGCCTGTCAAGGTATGGTCTTGTAGGGAACCAGCCAGTCAAGGCAAGATCGTGTAGGGATACAGACAGTCAAAGCAACATCGTGTAGGGATTCAGCGAGTCAAGGAAACATCGTGTAGAGATGCAGTCAGTCAAGGTAAAATCGTATAGTGATCCAGGCTGAGAAGGTAGGAGATTTTATATAAATAATTCCCACCATTCACCCGGCGCGGGCTGGGTCAGTGCCTGCCGGGGCCCCAAGAAATAAGAAAAGTTATATAAAACAAGATAAAACAAAGTTGGGCGCCAGCTAATCTAAATTACCCAATTAGCGAGGTTAAATAACTAATAATCAAAATTGACAAGCTAACTCGAACATTAGAGCAATCGACTTTAATAAAATAAGCAAATAAGATAGGCGTGGGACTTGGGAGACTCATAAAATAATTAAACATGATCAAGCGATAATTTACAAGTTCATTCCAGACATATATTTCATTTCAATCAATAGATACTTACAATAGTCGAACATATATAAACGTTTATATAGTCTACCGTGTATATACGACGAAATCACTCAATCCATACACAATCCATAATTCTATACGCTTAGGTATAACAAATTTCTGTCGACGAAGTATACAATATACAAAACCTCCTATCGCTGGGAACGGTGACACGAGAGTGAGCTCCTCACAGCTGTTCTCGACCACGCAGAGTCGGTAAAGTTGCGCACTCGCTACCGCTCGAACGCAAGACTTCGCTGCTAGTCGATAAGGAACCTACTATATCGTTTATTTTAAATTGATTTGTCAAAGACTCCCGCCTTGACGTTCACGGGAACCTAGAGTTATAATACAACAAAATGACTTTCAATCGATTTGTCTAGATACAAAGAATCTTGATTTTTTTACATCAGCTTTAAATTTTAATTCTTTCAAAAATTATAGAGGAAAAATTACTTTTTTAAAAATACAATTAACCATAACTTTCTTATTTTTCAATGAAATGCATTAATCATATAGGTCAATCGATTCGTCTCGACATAAAGAATATTCAATTTCCTTACGTCAACTCAAAATTTTGATTATTTGAAAACATAGAGCGAAAAAATGACTTTCAAAATTATAAATAAACATAACTTCCTTATTTTTTAATGAAATGCATTAATCATATAGGTCAATCGATTCGTCTCGATGAAAGGAATCTTCATTTTCCTTACATCAGCTTTAAATTTTCAATATTTGAGAAGTTATAGTGGAAAAATTAATTTTACGAAAATTATAAAAGTATATAAAACTTGTAAAATTAAATATTTTGTGGAACCCTTAAAAGAAATTCAACTAGGTATATAGGTAACGTTACCTTCGGTCGGTAATGTAGATTTTAAGAAATTTACCATGGCGTGATTATCTACGGTCGCCGGTAACATTACCTTCGGTCGGTAATGCAGATTTATGTCAGGTCACTGATGTACCAAGCTAGTGACTTGGTAGTTCACCTAGCATGCCTTAGGATTTCCCGCGCGTTTTCAATGTTTCCGCATATGCGCACGCAACCTGCGGAGTGGGGTCAGCAGTGTATGTAGTGGGGACTGTGGATATAAAAGGTGGTGCGGATGGACAAACAGACAGCGGTGTAGCAGCAGTAGCAGCAGCAGCAGAAGCAGAAGCAGCAGTAGCAGTAGCAGATTATAATATAATAAGATTTCAAGATGGCTAATAAAGAAAATTTATAAGACTTGTTAAACAAGTTCGTGGATGATATGGACGTCACTGATGAAGAGAATGAGGTAGGGTTCACTTACACATATTTAAATATACATTGGAATTTTCATTAACTAAAAATTTTTTAATTTCAAGCTTGCCCGCATTATGTTGCTGGCGTCACCGACAACATCTGGGTTTTAATCACCACTGTCAACTTCAATGGAGAGGGCCTTAAAAACTCCATCACCATCTACAAGGCAGCCAGTACCTCCATCACAGAGAAATTTTGAGTGGCCAGCATATGAGCCCCCACGAACGCCATCTGAATCGCCACCACGATCGAGTACTCTTGTACCATCAAAATCTACTGACTGGCCTGATAGTAATTGGCCTTCACCAATAAGACCTCCTACACCGCCACCAGTGCTGTCACCAATGGTGAATAACGAAGAAGAAGGTGCAGATCGCCGCCGACAACGCCGCCGTCGGCAACGCCGAAACCAACATCATCGTCATTGTCAAAAATGTAATCGCTGCCACCGATGTTTTTTACGAATTTAAAAAAAAAACTATGTAAACCACTTTTTTGATAATTATAATAATCATTAACATTAATTGTAAGTATTTATTTTTTTAAATCTGTTTCCAATTTTTATAAGTCCGCGCAGCAGAGACAACCTGAGAGCAGAGAGCAGAGAGACAACTTGACAGCAGCGACAAACTGAGAGAGAGAGGACTGTGAGAATTCCATTACCAGACTTGAATCCGTCAGTATTCAGAGGAATTCTGAAAACTCTGGGGATTTAGAGTGGCCACCATCAGAATCACCAGCATGCGTAGTGGTTATCAAGTTAGTGAGATTTCAGAAAGTTGATGATTTCAGGCTAGTGTGCGCGCGCAGCCTACGAAGTTTGGCCAGCAGTGCACTTACCAACAGCAGGGTTGTGCAGTGACGTGTCACTCGAGGTTTTCAATCTTTCGCGCTGAAAAAGCAACGTGGCGTTCACCTGCCTAGTAACTTTTAGAAAATTACCATATCTTACGAGTTCGCGTACTGCATAAATGCTTAGTGCTTCGCATGAACAAAGTGTCTTATTTTTAGCACAAAGTGTCTGTTATAAAATAAAATGAGTTATAAGAAGCAGTCCTTTGGACAGGGTTTTGACGATTCCCCAGCAGAATCAACAAAAGAACAGGTTAGTAATAAGGATTAAGAAAATAATAAGGATTTCAGGAAATATCCTTTTTCATTGTGAGGTTAAGTTTCTTTTTATCCAATTTTCACGAAATCTTTTTCCATTTAAATTCTCATATATTAAGTTGTATTACACGGAGAAAAATGGAATTCAGCGATTTAGTAACCTTTACACAAATTCTGTAAACAAAACTTTTATTATAAGACAGAGTCCAAAAATACAGTAATCATTCCTCAACAGATCAGTAATGATTACTGTATTTTTGGACTCTGTCTTATAATAAAAGTTTTGTTTACAGAATTTGTGTAAAGGTTACTAAACCCGTGACTTCCATTTTTCTCCGTGTACAATTATTTATAAACTGAAGAAGATCAAACTTATTTTATTACATTAATTTATAAATATGAAGTAATAAATTTTACACATTTGTACGTAATTTTGAATTTTATTTAGATGTCACAGGAAAAAGACTTGGAGTGGCCTCTAGAGAATGCAGAAGTTCCAGAACCATACTCTCCAAAGTATGTCTCGGAATTTTTTGAGGTTAGTATTTAATTTTAATTTAAATATTAAGATCTTAGGTAAATAAGGCTTGAATAGAATAGAATAGAATTGAAAATTGTAATTCCTATGAACACCTGATTTTCCCTCCTTTCTCTTATATCACAAACAGTAATAGAAAGAAGCAACTGCTGTACCTGTTAATAAACTTTGTAAAATATAATTATAATTTATATACAATTTATTGACAATTAGTGAATAATTCATTATTACTATCTATATCAAAGTCATGTGAAAATTTATCTTATCTACATTTCATTAAATTTTTCAATTTATTTAAATTAATTATCGTTTTAAAAGAATATAAATTATTTTTGGAATTTAGATATCACAAAACGTATTACATTTAATTCAGTTTATATCATTCAAATTAAGGATAATATGTGGTGAAATAAAAAATTTTTTTTCAGATCCCATTTTTAAATGAGATGTCGGAGGAGGGTACTTTTGAGGAGAAATTTGTTGAACCAATTGATTTAAGTATTAGGCTTAAATCAACGACTGCTTCAAAAACTTCAAGCTTATCAAGTGTTGAGGAAGATACTCATGTGGAACAATCAGCACTTCATCTCAGTGCTGGATATCAGTCAACGGCTGGTTCAAAAACTTCAATCTTATCAGCTGTTGAGGAAGGTACTCATGTGGAACAATCAGCACTTTATCTCAGTGCTGGATATCAGTCAATGGAGGAAATGTTTATGCTAAGTGATAAAGTGTACAAAGTTGAAATGTCACATACGCCAGCTAATGAATCCAAAGGAACAGCACCTTTCATTACGTATACTTATACACACATTACTGTACCGCCACCACAACTTATACTAAAACCATCATCTGAAGAAAATCCAAAGTGTATGTCAATCCTTCATGAAGATTTATATCTTTCAAAACGTGAGGATGAAGATGACCTTGAAAAAGAGAACACGTCACCTAAAAGCGAAAAGAAAGAAATTATACTCACAGGTGCAAAAATTGAGTATGAAGTAGAATCTTCATCTAAACAAAAAAAGATTTCAGAAAAGCGCAAGATTAAAATTGTAGACTCACCACTGATAGATCCTTGTATTAGGAAAAAAAGTAAAACAAAAGTTATTGCACCAGTTAAATCCAAAGTAAATTTAAATATGGAGAAGGTTGACGAAATTAAGTCAAAAGGTGATGAAACAACTGAGGAGCAGATGCCGAGGAAAAAAGAGAATACGGATTCGAAGAAGAGGAAGGCAATCGATCTGAATAATGTGCCACGATGCGAGCAGAGATCGAAAAAAGAGTAGTTAAAAATTTGAAAATGCTAAAGAAGAAGAAAAATTAAGTTCTCTCTATCTTACTCTCTCAGGATAATTCTTCTTTTTAATTTCATTTTGATTTCCCTTGTTAGGATGTTTTTAAATCATTTTTCATTTTTTTTTCAGTTCTTAGGTTAGTTAAATTTCTTCTCTAAAAAAAATAAAAACAGAGAATACGGATTTGAAGAAGAGGAAGGCAATCGATCTGAAGAATGCCACGACGAGAGCAGAGATCGAAAAAGAATAGTTAAAAAAATTTGAAAATGCTAAAGAAGAAAAATCAAGTTCTCTCTCTCTCAGGATGATTCTTCTTCTAATTTCTTTTTGATTTCTCTTGTTAGGATGTTTTTAAATCATTTTTCATTTTTTTTCAGTTCTTAGATTAGTTAGATTTCTTCTCTATGTATTATAACCTTTTTCTTAGATTATAATATTGAAGTGACAATTTAATATTTAATATTGTTATATAATTTACTTTAAATTTGATTTTTTTAAATTAAGCCATTTGAGCGCCAGCTTGTTTTTCTCAAAACAAGCAAAAGATAATTAAAAATGAATTTATGTTATGTGAACCTCGAACTAGCACAGTAC
>UCOK01019511.1:0-164474 GCA_900474325.1 Synergus umbraculus | reverse complement strand
GAGTTATATATATAGTCTATAAGTTCAATAGAAGCGATAATCATGAAAAAAACAGGTCAATGATCTTCTAACCTCTACCACTCTTTTTTTTATTTTAGCGTCACTTTAATCAACATCCCTTCACCCCTCTCCTCTTTTTTCTTTGTATTACGTGTTAGGTTATGTAATTTTAATGACGTAATTATTTTCTGACCTTGAAATAAGGAGTGGGGGAAAGTTGAAGTGGAGGGAGTGTATGAGTGGGGGTAAACCGAGAGTGGGGGTAAGCCAGAAGTGGGGATAGACAAGGGGATGGCGCCAGAGAGGAGTGGGAGGGGATGTCGTCTGGTCTCGCCATAGTGCCTATATAACTACTTACTCTACATTTGAAAAATTTCTAAAAATATGTTTCTTTTGCAATAAACATTCTTTAATATTGAATGTATTTTGTCTGGGGCGCGATATCGCGGATACTTCATTACCAGTTATTTATCTTGACATTTTTCTGCCAAGTTAGAAATTTCAATAGCCTTTTTATAGTGACGATGCTCGTACATCAACCGCTATTCAATCAAGGTATCTTGTTCTAAGCCTGGCTACAAACCATCCCTAAGTACCAATCGCGTCGACTGGACTTGATAGATGGATTCGATTCACGGTAAAAGGATACCTACTCGAAGATCTTGAAATTCTGATACCAGCCGCCACAGACGGACGATCTGCAAATGTAAAAAGCACGTAATCTTCCGTCAGCCCACGTTGATCGATTCAGGGATTTCCCCTTTATACGCGTATATAGAGACATCCGATAGGTTTGTCAAGGCAAACATATTCATTCAACACTTTTCAGTGACATCGCAGTTATTCCTCACATATTTCATTACGTCCACTTTATCGGATATACTTTTTATTGTGATGTCTACACGTCTCTTGATTTCAAATTCCCGGTCATTTTTCGATTTTTCCCCGGTCTCTTTAAGCTATAATAATTTATGTGTTATATGTAGATATATATGCTACGTTTTTCCTTGCCTTTTCAGATCTATGATAATCGATCAAATAATATCGATGTATTTAGTCGTATTCTTTTCTCCGAGAAAATAAGACAATATTATGCAGTTTGCAGGAGAGAGGGATAGAGAGTGAGAACAAAGGGAGTATGGGTTTCGAAGGTACATTTATCAGCGTAACGACCTGCCATTCAGTGCGGTCGGCGATAACGAAGCTCCTTCATACTCCCCTGGCGGAATCTGCATCGTGTTTCTAACGTGTGACCGTGCATTATTCCTTCGTTCTGGGAGGGGAATATATGCACCTCCGTCGTTCAACGCGAGATGATGGTACATACGTCATTGTCCAACGGACGTTCTGCGATGGTAATTGTCATTTGATCCCAGCTAACCCGTACGTACTACGTAGCACTAGCCTTGCCGTTCATCCTCCTACGAGACATCCATCATTTACAGACAATTGCCTACCAAAATACACACCTTGTGTCCAAATCCACCGAGACATCCTTGAATGATTCTCATATTCTCTGTACTATACTCAAAGGAATCTTATCTCAAAACAATTGTTATTACTATTATTATTATTACAGCTATTAGTTTAATTCGAGAGTTCTAGGAAATTCATGAAGCAGCTTGAGATTTAGATAAAAGACGATTCACTTTGAACTTATGCCCAAATCGATGCCTTTACAGTAAGGTAAATTGAATCTCTCATTCTCAGTAATCAGTATCGTATAAATATTTGTGTAACATTGTGGCAGCAGTAGATCAAAGACAAATTGTAGTCCAATTCAAAAGGATAGAATGGGGAAGGCAACGACTACTATGGTAAATCGCAAGACAGCCAATGGCTTTCATTGATTACTTGATTTAGATGGCAGTTTAGATTAGCGATTCCTGTCGCTCGCAACTAATTAGTATAGCATTGGTCGCCAATGGCTTATCCATGAAGGGTAATGACGGCTTCGAGGATTCTGTGGCCAGAATGCTTCCGATATCACACATTTCATCCTGAGGACACTGACTACCTAATCAAAGCGGACAAGTCTAATCAGGGTTTGAAGGATTGACGAACTATAATCCTGGTCTTACTTGGAAATCAAACAACGCTATAATGTAACATTTATACAAATTAACAGTATTTGTACAAAAAGGCTAGTATATATTTACTAAACAGAAATAATATTTACTGCTTTCCGCACAAAATCCTGATATTGTCTTAAGAACACAAACTAAATATGAATTGTCTCTCATCTCTGCTGCATCTCGCAGCACATAATGAAATCTGTGTTTTGTGTAGTTAAGTATCGAGTTGAGACCCGTATCTGTTTTTCATAGTAATATGTAATCGCCGTGTTCGAATGAGAAAATCCCTCGTCATTTGATATAGCTATAAGTGTCGACGAGACACATTGCAACGTAAATACCATATGATAACGTAGCTTTACTCGCTCTGTATCCTGCTCCCTGGCCATTGGTATATGCTACCCTGTTGTGCTATTGTATCCGCTCGTTAATAATCTGGAATTATGGAATAACTGTTGCGCGAACATAGGGATAGATGTGGTTTTCACGTGTCCTTGTACTTCTATGCTAGTTTAATAAACGAGAGTGGATCGCAATTTAACTCCAGTGCATTGCGAGTTATTCCAAAATATAATGTCAATAATTATTGTGACTAATTTATCCGCGCTAAACAATTTCCAAATTCTGAATTTACGAGGTACGTAAATTTCAGTAGTTTGACCTACTGATTTATTTCATTTATTTCTGAATATGCAAATTTTATCATTTACCGCTATAACTTTCGCGGGAATTACGTCTTTTTCGTGTAATTTCAGAACTTGAATAACCCACCTATTTCGAATGCTGTTTCTAGTCGGCAGAGTATCAAGCCAACTTGGTAAATAAATGCTGCGTTGGATTATAAACGAGTAATTTATTAATTCTGTATCGCAGTTGCAAAAGCAGATTAAGCAAGTGTATAAAGTCCCACTAGTCACAGACTTCTACTTGAAATTCAGTAGTGAGTAACTACGTAGCCAGCCAGGAGATTTAAACGGATTAAGCCAACTCCAGAATCTCCAAGGAACATATCCGAATACCCTCTACGAGTTTTCGTTTTTTATAACTTGTGATGAATTTCCGACGCAATTCCACAAAATATGCTGACAATTTAGAGAAAGAATGATACTTTTAAGAAAACATAAATTCGAACTACATCTCATCTTGAAATAGAAACTTTCATGAAAAAATCTGAGAAAAATAATAATAGTCGAATTGAGGAACATGAAATGACCCGAAATTTCCAGTCTGGTTTCTCCGCGTCCTGTATTAAAGGTTCCGCCCGATATAGGAAAGGGTAGTGAGGTGAAATCTCCAAATTCAGTTCCGAATTAAATTGGAATGGAGAGAGAAGGGCAAACCTAATTGCACAGATATAACTGGATCAGAGACGAAGGGGATAAAACGCTGCGTGAAAAGTTTGCACACCCTCTAGGCTATGAAGCTTGGTTGCTGGATGGATTGAGTTTGCATGGAAAGTGCGACTTCGCTAATGGAAAGCAACAGTATAGGGTTAAATTGTTAGGTTCTCATATTCGTGTTCTATTTCGTAGACTCGAGGGGAGTGTTTTATCTCAAATGCGAAAATAATATATTCGCCGTCCCTGTTGCCCATCAAGAGTAATAAGATGCACAGAAAGTTGCTTCCTAAACTCAACTGGTGTTTTTACAATTCCCAAGGTATAAGTGTACCTTAATGAAAAACAGAGTTTATGAAGAAATAATCTTCTCGTTTACTTCACTCGAGCTTTCTGCTCTCGCGAAAGTAATTGTTGCACATAATTTGAATTACATGAAATTTTGAGCTTGATTGCTTATGTTATTACCAAACATAATCTGAGGAAGATAGAATGGTATTCAAGCTCCCATTTTTCGTGGGCTTAATGATTTTGTCATTGAATGCGTTGAAGATTCTTGTCAAGAGCGCTTCCGGAAATTAATTGATGAACATTCCATGCCGGCACTTGTGGTATTCCCTCACTATAGTTTCGGTTTCAGTTCCGATCCAATCGAAATGTTTCCACCAGGAAATTGTGGCTTGCTCTCTACTTGATAGGCGAGGAATACATAAGATAGTAGAGATAATAATTCCCAACAGACATTTGCGACATTTGACGTTACATTCCTTCGTTGCAGTCACAGATATTCCGGGAATCTGTAGAAGATGTGTGAAATCAATACACAAATCTTCAGCTGAATATCACCTTTCTTTACCTAGCATTTTTAAAGTAAAAGGCACTGAGTTGTAAAATATCCGAACTCGTATTTCTCAAAAGATTTATTAGAGTTTTCAGCTCTCTTTTCCAATCCCTTTTTCTCATCTCTTTTCCAACCCGTTGTTCAAAACCATTTTTCCAATCCCTACCTCTAAACACCCTTTTCCAAAACAACAATTTTCCTAAAATTCAAAATCAATATCACATTAAAGTAACTTAATTTACTCATATGTTCAATTTGAAATTTTGAATTTAAAGTACTGATATAGCTCAAGCTGAAATTAAAGCTGCCTGATTCTTAAAATCAGGGCAATTTTTCGTTCCCTGACTCGTAAAATTATTTGCAAAACACTCCTCTTTCGTTGGGAAAGTACGAAGACTTTTACGATCATACTGAAATTCGCACCGTTTGCTCTGGGAGTCGAAACCTTTTCCACGGATATTGTGTTCTCTCTGTAATGCAAAGGTTTGCACTATGCAAACGACTATACATCGGATCGAACGGACGTTCGGATTACTGGTGCTCCATTGGAGAACAGGTACTACCAAGATTCGTATTGAAGCCAGCGCGCACTTTCCGACAATTTCGAGGGGGTGCGCAGAGAGAATAATCGGGCCAGAGGCACTGGCTCGCCCAAAGATAGAATGGAACGGCGGGAATAGTGGAAGCTAGAGGAAGTGGAAGAGAGCGTGGTTTCACCCGAATGCATTGATAGCGGCCTGACCCAGTTCTCTCGGGTCCTTCGGATTTATAGGATGGCGTTATCGCCACATCTGCACTTCGATAGTTTTACGGTCCTGCGACCTAATTTCAAAAAACCCCGATGACACTCTTCGAAAAGAAATGGCCCCCCGAATTTCAACGCAAAGACGAGAAAACAATTACTCTCGAGCCGAAACTTGATATTAACTATGGGACAACTATTATTTAGATATTTTGATAAAATATCTATAATTATTTAATGACGATGAGCATAAAAAACGAGTAGTTGAAAATCGAAAATTAATTCCAAGTTTCGTATATTCATTCAACATTTTTTTCATCGAGCTCGAGTATTTTATCCCAGCAAAAAAATTCAGATCACATCGAAATAGAGTAGAAATTGAGAAAAAAGTGTTATAAATCGATAACAATTACGTGAGGTGAGGTTTAAACTTTTTTTCTTTATTTTCCTTTACTTATTCCTCTTATTTTCTCTTTGCTCTTACTCTTCCTTTCTCCCCCTTTCACAGCCTCATAGCGGCCCACTCCGCAGTCAGCGAAATTTAATTCGCTTATTAGGATCTGCGCAACGCTAAGCTCTGATTAAAAGTCGTATTATGTTCGCAACGTCGCACCTACAGTTTCCATAATGGAGACGACTTTATGGCATAAAAAATAATTTAATTAAAACAATTAATAAACAAAAGGTGAATGTAAAATATAATCAAGAGTTTATGAACTTAGCACACAACATTATATATGACGTTGACTGTGTATGACGAATTACTTGTTTATATTTCGAATTTAAAATGGAAAACTATTTCAAATGTTGATTTCAGAAGAAAAAGAGTCAGAATTTGTAATAACTAAACTAAACTAAAAAATACCAGACAGACAATAAATAATAATCTCGGGGAGCTTTGAAAAGTGGGTTGGAACCATTTGAAAAACTGGGTTATGAGTTCTTTGGAATTGCAGCCTCAAATTGTCTAATAATTAAATTGTCCTAAATAGCATATAAACGAATCAAATCAGAAAAATCCATACTTCGGTACAAAAGACAAATTACTAATTTGGACGTTGAAAGCTGCACAGCATATTGAACCGAACAACAAAGGACGTGTATGGTTGAGGTATTACAGTACGAGACTCAAAAGACACGTTTGCGTGTGTATAAGGCGTGACGTAACTTTGGTTTATAGTCCATTTGATACCTATGATGGAAAGACATTAAATTTCAATTGTGCCCCAATTTTAGGCAAGGATGACGCAAACAACCCATAAAAATACACCCGAGATATTACTTCTTGGATACACAATTTTAATCCGAATTAATCGATATTAATATTATGCCTCAAATCGGCATAATCTTTCCTTTCTTCAATTCAAACGTGCCATACTGAGAATTTTTATTATTGAAAATACTATATTTTTTGTAAAATTTATTTATTTTCACCAGTAAAAATGCTCATGTGACATGTTTGTCCCTAAATAGCAAAGCATAAAAAAAATTTGCTAAAATAGGTTTCTTCGTGTAAGTTATTGCGTTTTATAAACTTATAACTCTACAAAAAATATTTCCAGGTTTTTTTATGAGCGGTTTTTATGATCCTATTATGGGCTATAATAGTCGTAGGTAGTCTTAAAATTTTTAAAATTTTAGTTTAAAAAAAAAAACACAAGAGTAAAATTTGCTATTAGCTAGATGTGAAAATAGTTGAAACAGTGTTTTGTACGATAAATGATTTTAAAGAAAATTTTGACCAACTACTATGAGTTTTCTTTTGATATAAAACCTATTGAATTTAGAAATGTATATTATATAATTCATGACTTACAATTTCGAACATCAATATTAAATCCAATTTAAAAACTCGGAATAATATAAAATTAATATTTAAGAGGATCATGAAAACCAGATTTCCAACCATTAGTTATAATATGAAGTCCGATTACATTACAGATTATTTCTGCTCCGCTTTTATATACGATTGACAGTTATTAACGGATTATAACAAAAAAAAATAAGTAATCTAACTTAATCTGAAAATTGATTTAATTTAAGACGTCACAGAAGCTGTAACAAAAGTTACTTGTACTATATCTAAATTTGAATCAGTGAGAAATAGGTCACAGAATAATGTATCGAAACACGTAAAAACACTGTTTCAGGATTTCCAGATCCAGTAGCAATCCTGTTGATTAAAACTGAGTAAATTTGTTACAGTAATTTCAGATTCGGAAATTTCAAACCAGATTGATCCGAGCATATCAAGTGTAACATCTGAAGAATCGACACTAAGAAGCAAAAGCTAAAATCTGGAGGATTGTTTGTTTCGTTGAGCTCGACATCTTAACCGTATGTTGCCGTAAACCTTAGCTTATCTTGAATTTATAGTAAAACGGGTCGTTTCTTTGGGACAAGACCACGCGCTCCGCACAACCATTAAGATGGTAGGAAATGCTTTGTACAGAGTTGTGGTATGGCAATATACAAGATACCGCCCTGTGAGAAATACGATAGGCATCTGCATTCCACGATGCCGCATCCGCGATCTTCGTTCCGAACTCTCAGAGAAACTAGGTTATGCAAATCAAACTGAGAATTAGTTATTAGTCGAGTCTTAACTCATCTTAAATAATTCTGATTGCAACTCGACTCGCGCAAACATTGCTAAAAACTTATCTTCATAAAATAAACAAAAATCGAGAATAAGAGGATAAAAAGTAGACATTTTTGGACTACCCTAGAAAAAATTGATGTCAGTTTCAGCACTATTTTTAGAACCGTTGAATTTCGATCATCACTGAAAAGAATCGAATGTCATGTCATGTCATAGTAATAGATATGTCAGAAAAGCTTGAAAGAACCTCTAGAAAATGCATGCTGCCGAAGATGACATTGTTACCAAACACAAAGGCAGATTCACACCTTTTTAGTCAATTCGCTTCAGTTGGTTCGATATTCAAGGATGTATGGGCTTTTTTGTAAGCCCTCGTAAATGTCGAGTGAGAATTGGTTTTGTGGTGCGCATACGCGTTTCGCCTCGATAAAAAGACGACTCTTATTGAGTAAGTTTTCTGAGTGAGTCACTCGGCCATGGAATAAAGTTTCAAAGTGTCATAACAGCCAAAGTAGACAGGTAAGGTGTGTGGTATAAGTTCAAAAGGTACCGCTTAAAGAGCTTATAAGTAGAACGAATTCTCCACTGTCAAACTTGAAGAAAATAAAATTTGGTTTTCAGGTTTAAGTTAGGTACACAATATTCCTTTGAGAATTAGTTAGAACTTTTGTAAAGTATAAGTTATTGTTGAATCTCGATGGGATCGAAGTGGAGAAGTTGACCGAGACAGAGTCGCACGTAAACACAGACGTTAAAGTTTCTCTTCAAGAAGACAAGTTCATTTAACGTTCAGTCGTGAAACTCGTTGCATTCGTAATAAGTTTCACCGAGCTTAGTCTCGTATCAACAGAAACTAAACCAAAGTCTATTAACCTTGCACTTATCTTGAATGCTAATTTTTTCCCACTGAGAAAATTAAATGTCAATTCCATACACATTTTATCTCATCTATTGTAATATTTTATTATATAAAGGACGCAAACCAGCTATGTCGATAAAGGTCGGTAAGCGGAAACTGCTCTTAGTTACAATAGACAACTTGTAATTTAGCCAGTTCCTCAAAGAAAAGGCAGTCTTGTTTGTATTTTCCTTTCCAACTCAAACTCATGCTCAGCTTCGTTGCTGTATAAATATCAAACTTGAATGTATAAACGCACATGATGGCAACAGAGCGATAGTTAACGCTCTCTAATTCTCAAGAGGAAACAAATAGAAAGCAATAAGTCGAGGTTGAATTAATTATTGCTTTAAAATACCTTTAAAGCTCTCGTTTTCATGGAATTATTATTTCATTATGTAAACGACTTGCGTTTAAGACTCCAAGTATATAGCTTTTACTTTTCATTCTAGGTGTTCCTTTAAATAAGCCAACCCTTATAAGAGAATATTTTCCCAGAAGAATTTTAATTAATTTATAATACCGCATCAATATTATCGTGTTTTGTTGAAAGCACGTAGCGAACGCTATATTTAATTATTTATGGAAATCCGAGGTACTCGGTTTACGATCCGCATTATCGTCGGGGCCTTGGAAAACCTTTTCTTATTTCGCGTGGCGTGCCACAGCTATACATCATGAATATTTAATTCGGGTGAAAATTGACGCTTTGCCGAGCGACCTCTTGAATTAGATAAAAAATTCAACAACTGAAGGAAGAAACTTCGAGACTCGAATGTACCTGACGAAAATGGCCCTTAGAAGATTCTAGTTGGACGGACCAACTCTGAACTCGTTGCAATTCACTATAGAGATCAACGCTCTCAAATTGTTCTTCTCCCATTAGGAATCAGAATCGTTTCAGAAGTCTTTAAATATTAAAATACTCTGCTGGAAATTGGTCTAATGTATCCTTTATTCAGTGAGCTTCTATTATGGAAGATGTACTTCAGTTTCGGAAATTGAAGAATGTTTTACTTATTCGAAGTGTTAAAATTTCAGTCCTCGAAATTCTTGAGCCTTATAATTTATACATATTTATTTTACTAATATGTTTTCTCTTCGTATTATCAGTAGCATTTTTTAACGCATTTGTTCAATCCTCGGATAAGAAAGTGGCGGATTTGAAAATTCCTATGAAAATTGAATTTATGAGGGAAGTCAACCTTAAACCTCGAGATCCTTGCAGTGACCTGTTTCATGTCCGATCCAGTGACATCCTAGGTGGATATACCTACCTACCTAACTTTGAATTAATTGTGTACATTTGTTGGGAAATTAATTATAGGAAAGTTATATTGTTACCCCTAGCCTTGCACCTTGTTTCACTGTGAGCACACCGTATGGCGGAGTTTCGGAAGCAGGGACAAAACTTAGTACGCCCCCGGGGTTTCTCAACTACTCGCTTTCCCGCTGCTAGCTTATTGTTTAGGGAATTACATTTTTCGAACGCATTATGGCCTTGGAACTTGCGATCGTCGTCAAACTTTCCCGCAAAGTGACCGAATCGCTTAAAACATTGAAAAGACAAGGAAAAGTACTTCTCGACTCCATGAGGTCGAACTTTATTTTTATCCTCCCTTCAGAGAGTTCAAAAATAATCTCAATCTCGAGCAGTGTAAACAGTTTGCGGAAATTAAAAAAGCATCTTTGGCTTCTTGAAATTATTTTAAATCACTTGAAACCCCCTACATTTTTGTGCGATATTTTTTCAAATCCTTTGAGTTACAATAAAATCACTCTTGAAATCCAAAAAAATTCTCTGAAACCACTTGAAATATATGAAATTAGACCTACTTCGAAATTTCTAAAATAAATCAGAGGTACGTCTTGAAAGTAAACATGTATATTGAAAAATCGTTGGTAGGAATCTGAGTCTGAGATGAATTCTAAAGCCACAGACGCTGACCTAGACTCTCGTTTTTCTATTAGGTCTGTTTCTGGCTCTCATCCACTCTTTGCCTCCAATCTTGAATTTCTCCTTCCAGTCTCGGTTGTGCTTCCTTCTCAGCATTCTCTATTTAACGGCCGGGGCATCTCTTTCTCTTTCCCTTCACCATAACTTTGGAGGAGCATCGAGTCTGAATTATTTGCACGGTACGCCTCAAAGCTTCATGGAGCCTGGAGCGGTACTCACCCTTACCGCATCAATGATGGCAACGTCTTATCTTCTATAGCGCGACCCGGAAATTTTGTGAAATCTCGCAGAGTTGGATTATTCCCCACAATTTCGAAGGAGAGGATGAAACGACGACTTGCAAATTTGAAATAATTATAAACGATGCAGAAGATCAAACGTGACAACTGACAAGTGCACCCCTCTTCTCCAATTCATGTTAGCTTACATCACTTGTTCGCTTGTCGATACACTTATAAGGAAAATCCAATTAAATTCCAACAATTGACGATTTCTACCTGAAAATCGCTCCTTTAGAACTCTAATACTCTTTTAATAACATAGAGCAGTTCGAGGTTCGTCTATCTGAATTTAAAATGATCTCATTTGAATTCTGATCTAGAAAAATATTTTTCTTGAAGTACGAGAAAAAGATATAGAGATGTAGAGAGATATAAAGATATATAGCGATATATAAAGTTCGTGACATTACATTTCTGGTACCAATCTACGGAGACTCAATATAGAGACGACGCCACGTCGAGTCACCTAAGCTCCTTCTAGTTGTAAAGTGGTTCTCGAGTACATTTCGTTTTCTTGCTCTGGGAAACGATGAAACGATGAATTGGCTATTGACCATTGGGGAACAATTGATAGGTTTATTGGATGAGTTTGCTCTTCCCTTGACCATTCTCTCCACAGTCCGAGATCCAGTTATGGAGAGGAAAGAGCAAGTTTCATATCAGAACTGGGTCAATGAGTTAAACACGCGGCTTCATAGGTCATTTAGAATACAGCAATCCCGTGTACGCGAACACGCGAGTACCACTCGAAACTTTTCCCTAGTTTCGTGAATCAACTCTCTCACTTTCTAGGATTCTCTCGATATCAATTTATCGCTTCAGCGCTCCTTCTATTCAGGAAAAAACCTAACGAAGCCTGCATTTTCACATATCAAGTTTCGTGATTACTTTCCCAAATATCAGAAAAAATTCCAGATCAGAGGAAAAATTGTGCCCTTAAAGATTTTTCAGGCTTCATCAGAGATTCCAGTTTATTCCTGTGCTCTCACAAAGCATCTCTCCGAAAATGTTCAAGCATCCAGAAAATGTTCGATAGCGACAATCAAACCAGGGAAAATTCTCAAATGTTCAAGAATGTTTTGTGTTGCATCTAGACGACTTGTGAGCAGCATATAGGTCGGGAGTATAATCATTTTGTGACGTGTCAGAGTGGTTAACATTCGACTGTGGCACGTTCTAGATCGAAAGACATTTTCAAGCCGCATTGCAAGCGCACGCGAGCGCAGACATTTTTATGCATGTATTCACATATCTTCCTGATGTATACTGTACGTGTTTTCTGTGTGCTCAAGCCACATTCCCGTACCAGCTTGCACTGATCCCCAATAGTGCTGATAAATATTTGCACATGGGACAACAGGGAAATTCCATGAAAAACACAAGTTTCTTTCTCTTCCATCTTTTTCCTTCTTTTAATATCCATTTTTTCACAGCTATCTCCTCATTTTCATCCGATTCCCACTTGAATTTAAAGTTTTCATTGACTTAATTTACTGACTAGTTCCGCTTCCTTTCTTGATCAGAGATCGTGACTTCAAATTCGCATTAAAAAATTAATCATACCAAAACCAGAACTTTGAATTTTCAATTATTTAAAGTAGAACGAATTGGAATTTTACACTTTCATTGAAAGCCTTTGAATTTTGTACTAAATCTCAGCCCGTTTTATTCATTCCACTTGAGAATTTTCGATCCATATTTCACGATATTTTATTCATAAATCCTTATTCAAATTTGAAGCGTAAGCAGAATCAATGTTGGTATGCATTTTTGAGATTTTCGCAAATAGCGAATATGAAAATATGCAGAAAAGCGATGAAAAAAATGATAAAAATCAAAAAATAGATATTAAAGAATTAAACAATTTCTTCATAGAAAATGGAGAGCGATTTATTTGGTATATTGAGAGGAATCCCCATTGTTTTTTCAGTCGTTTCGCTTTTTCTGAAATTACCATTTTCCAGGGCGTTGCGTCAGTTTGATATTGACAGACAGAGGAATACGATTTCCTGTCGGTCAGTGTGCGTGCCGGTTTTCATAGAAGGGATGAAAGCTTTGAGCGTAAATCGCAGTCAGGCAATTCGTTTTATCTATAGTAAACTAAACGAGGCGATTCACTTGCAACATACGTGTCTGGAAACCTCAACCTAAATTCTGATTACAACGGAAATTAAATGGAAATTTTTTTTCTGCTATATCCAAATATCATGTAAAATTCTATATTCAATATATGAAGGAGGTATCACATTTTCAGACATTTTTATCGACATTTCTATGATCCGACAAACTTCTACGCTAAAAAATATTGCTTAGTAGAGGACAAAAAAAGCTAACCAATGTTTGCTTGTTCACTGAATCGAATAAGCGAAACAAATATTCGATGAAACATAAAATCCGATGCGTTTTTATCAACAGTTAAAATAGTGAGTGACTTAAGGGTGTCGAAAGTCATTTAGCAGTATTGAAAAATGAAAAATTCTAGCGAGTTAACGATCAAACAAACCCGGGTGCATCTCAGTAAAATATTTTCCACTTATACTCTTTCTCTTTTGGTTTATATGTCATCTTATGATTACGAGGTATTCATTTTTTCTGTGAGAAAAAATGAATAGACGAAAATGTAATGTAGCGACAGATGTCATATAGTATACACGAATGAATTTCAAATATCCAAAAATAATAAGCCCTGGTATATTTATGTTCGTCTACCGCGCAATGTAAATATTTGTACAAGCCTGATATTACGAAAGGCAACCTCGAATGATGCACAGAGTCGCAGCGCACCAATACGAAAGTAAAGCTTGCAGCGACGAAAGGAATTAAACGTCGTTAATCCCCTGCACCAGAGAAGAAGCGGAATACTGAAGCGGAAGTCAAAGGCGAGGAAACGAAATTTATGCAAATGCAAGATTTTAATAAGAGACGCTGTTTAATTTAGCGAGTCTCATACACTAAACAAAATTGCGAATTTTTAAGGCTTTAAAAAACCATGCAAGCCGAGACGTATTTATAATTACCTAATGCATCTGCGAGTAACATTGAAGAAAGGCCAATTATTGAAACTCACCTGTAACAAAAATAGAAATATTGTTAAAAAACACGTTAAAAACTGAAATAAAATGAATCGAATGCCCATATTTATATTAGCTAGGGGCAAAAATGATCGTATTGAACAAGGAACATCTTAGTAATCGATGAATAAGCAATTAAAGCGACAGTTTCGCACCAGAGAGGTACATTACCATCGAAATTCCAATGCAAATATTGCCAAGAGGTTCTTCTTCCTCGTTCGTAGCGGGTGCGCCATTACGAAGCATTAAAAAGCTTTACCACCTGACAGGCGCGCTACAGTGTCACTAAAGCCGCGGACGGTGGTAGGAATATATATCAGGGGTTTCGGTGAATACGACCTCCTGCCGGTTCCATGAAACGGGACGTCGTGTATAGTTAATAGCTGAGGCGGAAGGAACAACGCTTTACTTCAAACTATGTGCCAACTAAATACTAAATCGACACCGAGAAGCCGTGCGCACGCATAAACTTTACGCGAAATTGTACAATATCACGAATCGCGTGACTTTCGCATTAGAGATTTCTCCATCTTTCTTTTCGGTAATTGAAAAAATTTACTGGTGGGCTTTTAATATTTCATAGGATTTCATTTTTAGTTACCTAATAATGTGGCATACTTAGCAAAAAAAAATAAAAAGAATAAATAAAAAAAAACCCTCTCAAATTTGATAAACGTCTTATCGTTTTGTAGTACAACAGGCCGCACCACGCGGCTGACTTAAATTGACTTACACTCCTTGAGACTCTGTATGACAGTTTATACGACTTATGTCTGACTCCAAATGACTCGTACTACTACACACTCTTTATGGCTGACTTAAATTTATTTATACTACTCTAGACCCCTTATAACTCACTATAGTTCTATTTTTTTTCTCTTTTTTCTAATATTTCAGGAACTAAAGCGACTTATCTAATTATATAATAAATGCGAAGTTTCTTCGAAAGCCCGCTCCTATCACTCAATGTCTTTCACGTAGAATAGATTAACCCATATTTAATTTTAAGTTCTTCTTATCATTTCAGCTTAAACCATTAAAATTGGATAACTATCAAGGATTGGAAACTTCCAATTTAAAGGAATTATATAAATACCGGGAAATCTATATTTTCTAGCCCGATTGGAATCGATTGTTAAATTCATTTTCTCATATCATGGACAATGTTGTATGAAATAGTTTACTTTAGAAAACTAGATATGCGGTAAAATTTGAAATTGGAAACGATCAAATGTGAGGTTTAGGAATTTATTTGATTCTAACCATAATTTAAAGAAAAATGACTTCGAAAATCATTTTTTTTTTTTGTTGCAAACTGCATTTTTCGAAAAAAGAATAATTTTTTTCGATCTAGAACCGGTCTAGATCGTTGACGCGATGTCTGAATCGTGCTAACAAACTAAAATCTACAGACAGACATATAGACAGAGACATATTCGTAAAAACATGTTTTTCGGGTTCAGAGGGTCCCAAAACGTGGACATTTGATGAAAACTGTGGGAGTCAAATTTTACATAGAGCTAATACATTCTCTCTGATCAGAATGTAAAAAACAAAAGTCTCTTTTGTTGGATTAGGGATAAATATTGAAACGTATGCACAGTCATGATAAATAAAGTATAAACACCCAGCTCTTGTTTTCATGAATTTTTATCTCCGTTTCAGGACAAATAAAGCGGAAATGGAAAAGGTGGACAATAAAATAAAATAAAATAAAACAAAATAACTGAAAACAGCAAGATAGATGAGTACAGAATTCAGAATTGGGTTAATGGAGGACTGACAATATGAATATCAAAATTTCTACTGTATTTATACATATAGTTAATTAAACGATAAGAGCGAAATCAAATTAATCAACTTTACATCCTGTTCTGGTATAACCGAGAATGGAAAATGATTTGTTAAAGCGAGAATGCTCTCTATCCTTCTTTTCGTGGAGTAATTTCCAATTTTGTCTAAATTCAGTTATTTTATCGACTTCCTTTTTCGTCAGAGAATTTTCCTTTTATAATCGTATTTCTATTATATCCAGTTATACAAATTTTATTTTGTGAATAAAAATCCTTGAAATTGAAAATAAAGCGAATCTTGAATAATAGTGAGAAGATTAAAAATACTTCAAAAGAATGTATAAGTACTTTGAGAGAAATTTATCTCACATGCTTCTCAAGTGTTTTCTCGTTGACGAAGATTTCATGTGAAACGAAACATCCCTCAAAGATTCATATTGGCACCTCTAGTTATGGAACGGAGTTAAGAATTCCCTTTTGACTTTGGTAGCATTAGTCAATCTGTTTACGAGAGGCTACTGCGCCAGAAAGAGCATATCGCGTCCAGCGTGAGATAGAGAATAAAAGCTACCTCAAAGACTCACAGACGCTGACTGCAGTTTCCCAAGCATCGTTACACGACAAACTTCGCTGCAAGGTGTACGTATACGTCCTATCTACATCTGACCAGGACTACTTATACTCAGCTATAGGTTCACTTACTCCCCCGGAGATATAAGTGTGACATTTTGACCTGAGCGCCACCCCCGAGCGACGTTAGATAGTTTCCCTGCTCAGATATCTACATTTACTTTGACCAGACTCTATAGACAGGGACGTAACCAACTTGAGAAAAAAGCTAGTCTCAAAGGAGATGATAGCTTTTTGAAAAAACGGGAAAGCAAAAATATCAGGAAAATTTCCATCAAAGTAAAATTCACGCGAAAGAAAAAAATTCGATTTGAACAGTGGTTTTCGAAGAGAGATTAAAAAAGTGAATAGCAAAGGGGTGGTTTAATGAAGGTTCGAAAGATCAACAGATTTCTCTTCAACAATCTCTTGAATAATTTGTAATAATATAGTAGTAAGAATTGCTCTCTTTTTTCCAACACAATAGATATCATTACAATAATGGCCTCATTTCTATAGATTATATCGCGAAAGCATAGCAGAGACAAATTTTCCAGGATTGTCTCCCCAGTTTCGTAGCAGACCGTAAAGTTATTTTTAGTTCGAATAGACATTTTAGCTGGAAGAGTGAGAATACTCATCGCGTAATACAGTAACTTTGGAAAGTTAAATAATGTGGAACGAAGCTTGGCCACCTACGGAACACAGTTCGGTTGACACAACGTGTATATTCGGCAAGTAGGTAAACCTAAAAGAGCGACAGTTAAGTTAGAAGGCTTGGGTGGTAGTGACAAACGGGTAAACGGTGACGGGAAAAGGGGGCAAGTGTTAATTTGAATAGACGGAGAAGTTTCTAACGAGGTACCTCATCCAGTCTTTGGTCAACCTAAATTCTTATTCTTGTCCCGTACCGTAGGCGATGCACTCATTACTGCTTCAACTCAAGGAAAGCAAACGAAAAGAAGTGTCTGAAATCTAATATTTCAAGACAGTTATGTTTTCAAGATTTACACACTTGGATGTGCCAAGATCAACTTTTCTAGGTCGTTTTGTTTTTCCCAGAAAATGACTATGTGTGCATATTGAGTCATACGAGAACTGGTTTAGAAATGTCGAGAATATTTTCCCTCTAGTCAGAACCAGGAGCAATAAAAGGCAGACTACGCTCACGTTGAATTTTTCTTTCCGGTGAATTTCGCGCATCCGTTTCCGTTATACGGTTCATCTTGCTCGTTTTCTTTTTTAGCTTCTCATCATCTTCGATTTCTCTGCGGGTTTACGAGCCTTTTATGCCATCATTGGGAACTCTTTTCGGAAGATGTGAATAGGCACTGCCAAACTTGGCGACTTTCACGCGCCATCTGCATTTCAAATGAAATTTCTTTTGTTGATTTGCAAACTGTAGAAGAATGAGAAATATGGAAGATCCAGAATAACAATTTATTTTTAAAGAAGAATTTAGTCAAATATAATTTTATAAATTATTGTTGGTAATGAATAATAAGTGTGATAAAGGTCAAACGAAAAAATGAAGTGAACTTTTCAAGAGTTAAAGATTTTACCTCTGGATGTTACATTTTCATTTAAGGATCGACTTTTTAAAGAAGTGAAAAGCTTTTACTGAATTACTAGAATATCTGCGATAATTGCAGTGCCTTTAACGATGCAGTCGTTAACAATGAACATTTTTCTTGTCTTCCGAATCTTTCAACGATTTAAGTTTCCACGCCATTAGGATTCAGACTTTTTCAATGCAATCGATCGCTAATAATTTCAGCTTAATGAGAGATCAAAAGATTTCTCATGTGCTTTCTATAAGTTTTCACTAAATCAGGTTGAAGTACTCCCAGTACTCCAGAGTTCTGAATATCCGATAATAATATTATTACTAGATAGGATTTTAGACGACGAAATGTCAAGGTCAATATTTACTAGCATTAATCAAGAGAACATTTCTTCTGTCAAAACAAGTTGCAATGTGGTATAGCTCGATAAAGTAAATATCGATATTGAAATATAGTCCTTGATCGATATGTTTCTTGAGAAATAAATAGATTTAAAAATAGTCGACGCAAGAGACGTAATATTTGCAATGTGAGCGAGTCCTGTGGGTGAGAAATTCTCGAGTGATTTACTACAAATACATACAGTTCGTGACAGGTAAGTACGGCATAAATATGAAAGCCTTCGCTGGCAGGAGACACATTTTTATTCAGACCTGTGAGCTCATCTTGCGTGGTAAGTACCTACATAATTTGAATGATGCATTCGCTCGCTTTCTACGTTGACCTGCAGTCACGCAGGTGACTCACTATTCTGACTCTAATAATTCTTACTACCCTCAGTATAAACTCAGTCATTCTTCTTAGCGTTGAGAATGCGAAACTAGCTTTCACAAGAGAAGAGAAGATAAGATAGCATTCGATCATTAAAATTTAAGAAGAATTTAATAATTTCATAAATTGCAAGTTTTCTGAAGAGCGAGAAAAAAAACAACTTCAAATTTAAAACTTAGTTCCACATGTATTTTTTAATCGTTGTCATTCTTTTGGAATTAATAAGAATATTTAGAAGATAATTTAAGTTCAAACATAATTATCTCCAAAATATAGAATCTTTTAGGAAAAATAAATTGCCTTGAGTTGGAATGTGAATAAAGTTTCGAACGTTCAAATGAACGAAATATTTTTTTTAAATTATATTTTATCCAGAAATATTGTGCCAACTAAAAATAACAATCAGGATTACAAGTTTATTTAATTCTTTATTATTTCCAATGTAAATTAATCAATATTTAAAAACTTTTTGTAGATACAAATACAATCAATACAAAAATTCGTTCATTTGAACGTTCAGAACTTTTCAATCATGAGTTGGAAAACAAAAACATAATGAAATGGGTTTGACCTTCTTATTTATAAACATGTGAAGGTATAAATAAGTTCAAGAATAATTATCTCCAAAATATAGAATTTGTTAGGAAAAGTAAATTGCCTTACGTTAGAAAACAAAAACATAATGAAATAGGTTTGACTTTCTTATTTATAAGCAAGTGAAGGCATTTAATAAATAACTAACCTCTAACTGATGCCATTCTCAAAAAAAGACTGCTTAATTTAGGCTGAAATCCGCAGCAGAATATTCCAAATAATGTCGCGATACACTTCATTATTAAAGAATTTATTAACAATGACCTTGATTTTCTTTTATTATTAATCACTCTCCACTTGAAAAATAGAACCACTAAAACTGAGTTAAAATATCATGGGTTAAAATTCACAAGGTTACGAAGGTCTACTTTAATACAAAATTTACTAAATCGTCTTTTATTATTAATCACTCGCGACTCCGAAAACGAAAGCACGAAACCAGAAGTAAAATCTGGCATTTTGGAGCACACAAGAATTTAGATTAGAACGCTGAAGAGAATTAGTTAAATAGCACAATATTTTAACACGAAATTGACTAATTTTCATTATTTGTAATCACTCCCGGGTATCGGAAACAAAAGGAAAAATGAAAAGTTTAATATAACTTTGGAAACTTTTGAGGCGGACGAGGTTTGAGGTTAGAATCACCGGCGGAAAAATGTCGAGTCTTTCATTCTTTTATTTCAAAGAAAAACACTCGCGGTAATTGAATTAGGATCCTAATATTGGGTTAATAGTTTATGATAGTTATTTAGTGAGAATTAGTTTCTCCTTTATATTATATTTGTAGAAACTTCACGAGGAAAACCCGACAATTAAAACTTTAATGTTTCCGTGCTCGCGCGCGAATAGCAACTGATTCTGCTTTCCTCGTTCCTTCCTTCACCCAGTGTTCTCAAAGTTAGCTCCCTGCGCGCGCAGCGTGTCATGGCTTCCCAGTGAAGAAATTCTGCCATTGGCTGTAATGTGGCGCGTGATTCAAAATCGAAATAAATCAGCCAATGGCAGAATTTCTTCAGTGGGAAGCCAACACACGCTACACGCACAGGGAGCCAACTTTGGGAACACTGCCTTCACCCTTCTTTCTTTCGAGAATAATCGAAAGTTTCGAGAATCGTCTGCGCACTGGCGCCAACATTCAAATGTGAAAATCAAAAGCTTTAATATTTAAATTAGTTTTCTTACTTATTCCTGTTTAATTTATTACACGAATATGATTAAGGATATTTATCTTAATTAAATACGTACATCTATACAAACAATTATTTAATATAAATCAGGGCCGTGCGCAAGGAGGGGTTTTGGGGGTTTAAGTAAATAACTAACCTCTAACTGATGCCATTCTCAAAAAAAAGACTGCTTAGTTTTGGCTGAAATCCGCAGCAGAATAATCCAAATAATGTCGCAATACACTTCATTATTAAAGAATTTATCAACAATGGCCTTGATTTTCTTTTATTTTTAATCACTGTCCACTTGAAAAATAGAACCACTAAAACTGAGTTAAAATATCATGGGTTAAAATTCACAAGGTTACGAAGGTCTACTTTAATACAAAATTTACTAAATCGTCTTTTATTATTAATCACTCGCGACTCCGAAAACGAAAGCACGAAACCAGAAGTAAAATCTGGCATTTTTGGAGCAGACAAACTGAGCGTTTTGGAGCAGAACGCTGAAGAGAATTAGTTAAATAGCACAATATTTTAACAGCAAATTGACTAAATTTTACGATTTTTAATCACTCCCGGGTATCGGAAACAAAAGGAAAAGTTAAAAGTTTAATATAACTTTGGAAACTTATGACACGGACGAGATTTATGGTTAGGTTCACCGGTGGAAAAATTTCGAGTCTTTCGTCCTTTTATTGGAAAGAAAACCACTCGCGGTAATTGAATTAGGTTCCTAGCATTGGATTAATAGTTTATAATATTTATTTAGTGAGAATTAGTTTCTCCTTTATATTATATTTATAGAAACTTCACGAGGAAAACCCGACAATTAAAACTTTAATGTTTCCGTGCTCGCGCGCGAATAGCAACTGATTCTGCTTTCCTCGTTCCTTCCTTCACCCTTCTTTCTTTCGAGAATAATCGAAAGTTTCGAGAATCGACTGCGTAGTGGCGCCAAAATTCAAATGTGAAAATCAAATACTTTAATCTTTAAATTAGTTTTCTTACTTATTCCTGTTTAATTTATTACACAAATATGAATTAAGATATTTATCTTAATTAAATACGTACATCTATACAAACAATTATTTAATACAAATCAGGGCCGTGCGCAAGGGGGGGTTTTGGGAGTTCAAACTCCCCCATAGACAAATTAAAATTAAAAATAAGTTGTTTTTTTTTACATGAAAGACGATCGTTGGATTTAAAGAAAGATATCTTTAAATCAAATAAATTTTATTTAATTCAAAGATATTTTTTAGTTGGCTCTGAGGCAAATATACGTTTATTTGATTTAAACAAACTTTTTCTGTGATGAGTGTGAGTTATTTATATTTTTCTGTTTTTTTATTAACCCTTTTGTCTAACTAATCAATAAGTCTTTTTTACTGCAGAGAAGTAAAAACAAGTAATGTTTGAAACAAGATCAGCGATATCGTTTTAGTAAAACTAAAAGCTTTTCTCAAGTGCAATTCAAAACTTCATTATTTGAATAGAGCGAATTAAATCCGTATTACTTCATGAAATGGAGAAATGTTATATCCGATGAAAATTGGAATGGGGATAATAATATAAATAAGATTTTCACTATGTTTTCAATTTCAAAATTCTTAGTAAGTGAAGCATATCATTTCTAATCGGATTATAAATTTATAGAGGACCCATAGGGATCAGTAAAAAGTCTATACACGCGTGTATAGTTTATAGTATATTATATAGTATATATATATACTCTAAATTCTATATATTCTATATACTCTATAAGCAAACGTCGAGTTCCGGTATCTCAGATCTGAATTTCAAATCCTGAATGTTCGAAGGAATCGTAATGTTGCAGACTGTATCGAAGTAATTTATCGCGTCTGCCGTTCGTGCTCTGCGGCGTGAACTTGCTATAGATTCTGTTTAAAATTATAGACTATGTAAAAAATTTCTTTCTCGGAAAGATTAGGTAGTATAATATTTACATTCGTCATTTATACTTGTTCACGGCCTCATTTAAGAAAAGTGCAGATTCCTATTTCAATTGCGCTCTTAAGAAGTTCATATTTATTTCCTATACTCTTGCCATTCTTATCTTCATTTCCTTTTTATTGTCTTACACATCATGAGCACAAAGTTTTTCACTTAAGAAAATGGAAAGACTGATTTTCTATTACCTTTTTTTGATATACATAATTTCAGTACATCAGTTTAAAATGAAAAGCAAAGATTTATCGCTGAGGAGGTGCAAAAATATGTCCGTCGGGTTCAATCAACCTTGCAAAAAATCCCACGCCTTTTTTTCCCGTTTTGTCAGGCATCAGATTGCAGCTTTCCATCAGTCGATCGGCTCACGTCATGTTTACTTTGCTAGAAATTTATATTTCTGGATAGCATTCGGTTTAGTGGAACAAAAAAGTGAAAACGTCGTATTGACAATTTTAAATTACATGCTCTTTTTTCGAAAATGTCTAAAGTTGATTGAGAAGCTTTTTATTATAATTAAATTTTTTTTTCGTTGATTGAAATAGAATACAGTCGATATATAGTGATTGAAATGAAAAAGGCAATGCATGGTTAAACATGTCCGTTGTTTTTGAAAAAATTGCAGTATAGTGACTTATTTTATCTAAATGTCTGGCAAATATCGACCCTTTCTACTTAAATGCATTCATACTGCATTTCTTCAAGTAGAATAGCTCATATATGGTCAGTCATGCATATAATTATTACTTAAAGAGAAAAATTTTATGCAGTGGAAAATTGTGTTAATTCTGTTGAGTTCATAATGTTAAATGAACAGATTGTCGATCGACATGCATGTGGCACTTGTAACACTGAGTACGTACCTACAGCATTTCAATGACAATGTATTGGATAGTAAAGTCCTTCCATCCAAGTGTTATCGGTAATTATACCTTTCGTGAACGGTAATGCGGCTGATAGGGGCGTATTCGGAGCTCACAGTACTAGGGCTGGATAACGGTCGAGAGGTTAAAGCACAGAAGTGTAAAGGCACAAAAGAGAGGGAAGTCCTGACACGCGATTCACGTTTTTCGAGACCAGAGAGTCTACAGGAATCATACGTCATGTTAAAAGCTTCGAAGTCAGTTACGAAACGTTCCAAGCACGAACGCCCCTGAAGAGCCTGATTCTTGGAAATTGGATCATTACGTCGGTAATTATAAAGACAACTTTAAATACTGAAAATCTTTATTCCAAATTAATCATTTTAAAATCTAATTGAATTATTTTGATGTGAAAGGTTGAAAAATCAGTATAATAAAAGTTATTCGTGTTAAGTTCTTTTAAATTCCATTGCATATATCTTACACACTGTTTTGATAACATTTAAATAAATGTTTCACTATCATTAATTTAAAAACAAAGAAATACGTGATTAGTAATTCGAGCCGGGAATAATTACGAAATTTAATTTCCTCTCAGATAAGCAAAGTAGATACAGGAAAGTAGAGGTTTCGTGTATACTGGCAATAGGCCTTCAGAGGTCAGTTGCTAGTTTAAACGGCTGCAGTAATCAGATCGGTACAATCACCTAGGTATAGAATTCCGCGCAATATGTAACTTGGTCCACATTGATTCGCTTCCAATCTGATTGATCTCAGTAATTAATATGAATTGAGATAGATTTTCCGATCAGCCGATTACACTTATTTTCCCTATTCATGAGGAATCATCGCTAAGTTTGTCACTTTCCATTACAAAAGCGCTGGATAAAAATCTCGAGTAGGAAAAATAATGGGAAGAATGAGATGTAAGAATGGAGCTAAAAATATGAGTCCTCGAAATAATGAACGGATTATTGCATTAATCTACATCACCTAGTTTTTACCGCCAAGACGATAAAAAGTTTGCTTAATTCGAGAGAAATTGAGTCTTTTTAATTAAATCCCAGGTAATTTTATCAAACTGATTTTGTAAAAATTATAAGGCTTAAAAAATGATGACTTTCATCTTTTTTCAATCTTTTATTGTATAAAGCTTGTTCAAGAATGGAAGTTAAGCGTCGAAAAGTGTCGATATTTCTTCATGTGCAAAGTGACATCATCGACTAGATCGATAAACTAATTAACGTCGAGATAACTGACATTTGTTACAATTTTGTAGGGGAACTGTCAGGCAAGAAAAGACATCAAAATTGTGAAAAGAGAGACGCTTTCTTTTCGTCGCAAGGTTTTCGACGTCATTAATTTTGCTCTGGTTTTTATCAGTACTCGTGCATTCATTATACGTAAAAAACTTTCGAGTACGATGAAATATTCTAATTGATGTTCCTTGACTGCTTGTAAAAAATTGACTCTTGCGTATTTCACAAAATTAGCTTTCGCTCTTCTTTTCATTTTATATTTAATTAAAAATTTCATATTATACATTTAATATAATACATTATTATTAACTATTCATAAAAGTGTGAAGCGAAATTTTATCTTTGTGTAAAATATAGTCGTGCATAACATTGGAGCAGGTGATTTTTGAATATATTTTCTAGCTGGAGTTTTTTCAATTACGAGGCTGTTTTTTTCTGATAGTGACCAGCAGAGTGAAACTATGTTGCTGAAAATGCGGCTGGTATACGAGCAGTATATATCAAGTTGACATGAGAGAATACGATAGCGTGCCAACTAATGGTTAACGCAGTAGAGCCTGCAGGTATCGCCAAGCGCATCTAAGGAGTGGATTTGCAAACGCATCGCGCTATTCCGTGTAATAATATTTTTTCGAAGTGAAGCTTCAAAAAAGCAGACTCGATTTTATCGAAAAGCATTAATATGCAATGAATGCAGGGTCATGCTCCGTGTAAATCCTTTAATGAAACTAGCTATCCATTGTGCACTTTTATAAGCTTTCAATTTATTAAAACGTACATCTGGTTTTCATTAATCGTATAAAGCTGCACTTAATGATAATTCCGAGCGTGACTAAAAATTATGCAATTTTTATTAAGTTCCAGTAGAAAAAAAGTGGAAATTTTAGAATAGAAATAAAATGTAAAACATACAATTTTACATCATTCGTGAGCATGCCATTGACTTTATTAGCCTCTTCACTTTCCGTGAAACAGTGACACCATAAAGTACAAAGTACTTGCTGTGAGTAAGGAAAGCTCGACAGGATACGACACGCTTTTTTCAGCATCCTGCAGGAAAAGTGACAGGATGAGAGTAGGACAGACGCTTCTGGCTTACTCAGGCAGCTATAGGTACTTGTGGTACGGCTTTTCACTATTGATTTCTGTTTCACTAAAATCTATAATAACTTCAACTTGCTTGTACTAATTAGTATAATCAATTAGTTTAATAATAATGTATTATATTACAAGTCTTCTACCTTAAGATAGACGACTTCCCCTCCTCATTGAAAATTATTAATATGACCTCTGATCTTTCCAATCTCACAATAAGTTACATGCATTTATATCATGAATAATTTACGACTATTACAAATGAATGAAAAAAAACATTACATTAATAATAATGCCTAATACATAAAATGAATCCTTAATCCGCAGTTGATGAATAATTAGTCCGAATAAATAATAATAATAATAATAATAACTATTCAGAATTTAGAAAGTACCGCCCGTTGAGCTAAGCCGAAAAAACTTGTGGCAGTTAAGATAAAATAGCTCGGAAGTGGACACTTTTGTTGTCGCTGCCACTTTTTTCTCTTCTTTCTTATTACTCGCATCTTATCCCCTTCCGCTTATCCTCTTTTTTATTCGCACAGCGCTCAGAGTTGGAGAACACCTCGACGCAATCGTGCCGACAATTTTCCCAAGGTCGAGTGCTTTCAAGAAGATGCTTACAGCATCGTTTCCTGGAGCATTATTCTCAGTGAAAATTGCGGAAATGCAGGAGTAATGATAGCGATTGTGATTGTCAGTGGTGTGATTCTTCATTAATTTTCTGCATGGATTGTTTTTTCAACTGCGAGTCAATTTCAAATATTTATCTCTGGAGACGTTAATAAATTACTTTAAATAAGTACTAAACTTTTTTCAACTTTTTCATGCAAGTTCGAATCACGATAAAAGTACTAGAAAATTCGAGAGAAAAATACCACTCATATTTAATTAAAGGGCATCCAATTTAATTTATTTCCTCTGAAATCTGAATATTGTTTGTTTACCAATTATCGCGCGTCTAGCACGAGCTCTGATTCTGGGAAATTGTGAGACGGACGAATAGTAGAGGGGGGCTCTTTCGAAATTTTCAACCTTTAAGACCTTTGCCTCAGTTTTATTTATACTCTCGATTGGAAAGGTCGCGCGAAAGTTTTGATTGAAATTAAATTACGCAGGTGAAAGTGAAAGTGTGTTAGTGCAAGTGAAATTTAAGTGCAATTGCCAATGGATTAGCAGATGTTCGAGGTTCAGGGAACATCTTGTAATTTGAAGAAAAGAAGCAGGTGAATAATCATTTTTATTGCAAAAATTATTCTATTTAACTAGAACTATAATTTTTAATTAGTGAAAATTAATTTGTTATTTCAGAATCTGAAGCTGTAAGCTGCATCGGTAAGTCGTTTGAAAAATTCCTCTTAATATCTCATTTCCATAAAAATGGTGTAGTGTTCGTAATATTCTTATAAAGCTCAAATTCAGGTAGGCAGGTCAATTTTATTTATAGATTCTTGGAAATATTTATTGATTTAAATAAGAGTAAATTCTAATCTCAATTTTATGGTTCTTGGAAATTCAGTGTTTATTTTGTTTGAAGCTTCCTCGCTCGACCTCGATTCTTATTTCCTTTTTCTGTTTACATTTTCCTCTTTTGTAATCACGCACTTAAAACTTGCACATTCTCTTCTTATCTTGAGTCAGTAATCCTTATGTTCTGTTTTTAGTTTTTCTTTGCAATTCTATAGGAATTCCAAACACAATTTCTAAAATCTCTAAATATTAAAATAATTTAAAAAATCTTTAAATGATTATATCCTTGAATCTTGAATTACAAATGCAACTCTTTATTTTATAAAAATCTGATTTTATGGCACTAAACTTTCCCACCGGGCTAGCATTAAACGATATATCCTTATCGTTCCATAATTTCTGATTAAGCAGACACCAGTTATGTATAATGGACCATAGCGAGACCGTCTTGCCATGAAATTGGGCCTGAAGCCAAGACGTAAATCACAACCCTTTATAATTTAGATTTGCCAGATCCTCGAATTGGAAGACTCTTTCCCTCGCTTATTCTTGTTCCGACTTCTTTTTGTTCACGTTTTTTTCCTCCACTGCTTTCCCTATAGAGAACTAAATTTCTTCCGAGAATTTTAAGATTGCGTCAACACTGTTAAATTCTCATTCTGGGCCGTTTTCGGAATCACTTCATCACCCTTACGGTGTTTACATCGCGAGTTGGCTTCCACATAAAGGGGGGATGGCATGTTATATAATCTAGTGTAATGTAACCTGGCGCACCGATACGAATAATTGTTATTTACGGCGTCATAACTTCTGACGAGATAGCTCACGATTTATGTCCCTGAAGGTATATAGACGCAAACATAGAGAGGGAAAAGAGAGCTCTTGGACTGGGGAAGAAGTGTGAGGGGTTGGAGGTGTTAAAGCGCAAAGGGTAATTAAGAATTATGAACACTTCTAGATTGCGCGGTAAATTGGAACGTGCTAATTGCTCCGCCTTCTCTCCTCATCATCAACTTTTAGTAAACAAGTGTCTGAATTCGCGGTCTTTACTGCTTTTGCGATAAGAATTCGCAAAGGGGACACACGCGCGCATCTCGTGTAGAAAATATCTGAGGCATGCACACATGTATTTCCCAGGGAAGAAACTGCTTCATTTCTCTCTGGAGATTCTAGAAGGAAGTGTTTATTCATAATAAATAAATGCCAATCGGCGTTTTGGGAGCTATAAAATGTTATAGAGAGTCAGAAATTTCCTTTATATACATTTACTGCAAGGTCATTGAGATATTGTAAAATTGTAATACAAGTGAAAAACGTGTTTTCTATTGAAATTTTGTCCATTTTCTTGATACTTTCGAGGGTATTTTCTTAGCATAGTTTGAAGCGATTTACTATGCATCGAGTCATTTTTTCGCACCTGCTTATTTGGATTAATGTGTATATATTGTTGATTTAATTTGTGGTTTGAGGTCTCCTGCGAATTAACATGGTACGACATCATACCTTGTGGTTATCGGGTTGCGGCTATCGGACATCATTACTTGGCCATACCCGTAGGGCTAACCACGGTCACCCACAATATTACAGAATTACTGTAGCGTAGTATACTACAGTAGTGTATTTGTGTTCACATCTGTCTGCTGTATGTATGTGTACATGTATAGATAGATCACCCATCGGTCTGTGGTGTAGCGTTCAATATGGTTCACATTGCAAGAACTCACATATAATAACATATACACATATACATAATATTAATTGCCGACATGTTTGCGAATATTAGTCCCAATATTCTCGCGCGAATTGCGTTGATAATTCTAATTAAATTGGTTTGTATCCCTGATCGAATTTCTCTAATCACAAAACTGTATAGACAAACATTTCCATATCAAATTTCACGTAAATTAATATTTAAATTAGACAAAAAATGGCTTGTGAAGTTTATACGTTGAAAGAATGTTGAAAGAAAATAATGAATCTCGGTAAGGAGGTCACCGCTAGAGTTTACTGGCGTTTGCTCTCGTCCCTTCGCAACATGTTATAGAAAGTAAAAGCTACAAAGGTCGGAAAACATCATTTTTTGAATTAAAAAAGCTCTTCTTTTTCAAATCATGGTAGGGTACGGTGAAGAGAGAGTTTTGCTTCGCTGTGTAGGAAGAAAGAAACGTGCAAATAAGGGCACTCAGTTCCGAGTGCAGGATGTTCTCTTTATCATTCCAACTTCATTTCTCCCGATCGTTATCCAAGAACGGAAGAGTAGAGCAGGAAAGGAAGTAAGGCAAGTAAAGGAGGATAGTCGCATTTACAGCTTAAATTCTTCTTTTGAAATAAGGTCAACCATCGCAAAATCCTGCAACCTAACCAGTGTGTTTCACCTCGTAAAATGTCCGTTAACCGCAGCCCATTTTAGCAAACTTTAAGTGAACTTTACCGAAAGAGTTTTCGCTTTTGTACGATTTTCTCACGATAGACTACTACATATAAACAGGAATCGAGGCCCTACTGCAATAGCTGAAAACCATTTTTAAAGGTTTTCATTAAAAATCTTGTTATGAAATTTTTATTTCATAACCAAATCAACTTTGTAACTTTCGATTTAACGTTTCACCTGTTTTCTACCTTATGAAATTATAGTGAACTAAATTTCAGCGTTTATAGTTTTTATATTGTTGCTCTAGACAGGCAAAAGCTTCAAAAGACAGCGGATGCGAGGAAAGTTTTTAAGCGTGGTTTAACGCAAGCCCATTTCACTGGCAAGATTATTCGCTTTTATGATTCGCACATAGATGCGCCGCATATTACGCGACTCGATTATGGGCAGAAAACTTGTAAACTTTTTGGTGCACGTGCGAAGATGCCGGATAATGCGCTTGCGACCGATATTATTTTGCGTTCAGTCGAGTCACAGGTGCAGGGGTGTAATATGTGTGCTTGGCGCGTGATAAAAATATTTATATCTACCTTGCAAGCAATAGCCACATGAAACGTCAATATGAACCGTTTTCCAGATTTTTATTTCATAATACAATCGCACTGAAAAAAAATTTCATTATTAACAAAAAAAAAAAAATTAATATCGAGCTTCAAGAACAATTTCAAATATCTCTTTCCTCATTCCGGGAATCCGAAATTTCAAATCATAATCTTTTTCACTCCGGATGGAATTCCATGTATCCATGTGGTATTTATTTATTTATTTTGTTTATTTATTGAGAATTAAACTTGTGTATTACTGCCAAGGTCAACGAATTTCTAGTAAAGCTTTGCAGAACTTGGTAAGCTTTCCACCCCGATTCGATTCGAACCCATGCAGCGAGATAAATTGCGGAAAAGCAAGTCAGGCTACATGTGTATAGTTATACGAATATACGTGTCGTGGGGGATCGCATGCTGGCATAAAGTGTCTTTTGTCGCTGATGGAGCTCTTTCTTGTTGTCACATGACTGCATCTTGCCGAAGGTTCTTCTTCAAAGCAACGTCATTCTGTGATGATCAACCCCTATTCGAAAGGGGAATGGAATCGTGACACGTCTAAAAATTCAATCGTCTTCCTCATCATTTTCTTGCTCAAGGCGTGTTATCTTCAAGGAGTTAACTGAATTCCATCGAGATAAGATTTGTCAAAGAGTTAAATTACTTTGAATTCAATTTTTTGTTGGGTAAACGATTAAAAATCGAACCCTGCAATATAAAATAAATATCTCCTATAATCCGATTTCATATTTCTCCCATCAGTACCAGTATAGATAAATGAAATAAATAGATGTGCGATGGTTACTCACGTAGACTCGATTGCTCTCTCTTTATTTAGCTACTCTTAATTAATCGCTGAACAGAACTCTGTCAATGAAGCGTGTGATTATACGTCTTCTGAACTCGCATTTATAATTAAAGTAGCGAAAGAAAAAAAAAACGTTTAATTATAGAAGCAGCAACTTCGCTTTAGGATTTTACTCTTCAATGGTTGCTGGAATAAATGATAAAATGTTACCTATACTGCACCAAATGGTCCGCATTTAGGTTAGAGACCATTATAAGAAAACAAAGAGGTTTTCTGGCTGTAATTGAAATGGGATTTGTTAGTCTGGCAATTCCCATTGCAATCTTAGCCAGAAAAACATAGACGTTGTAACGAGATTGAGCTGTAGGATGGGAATTTTTCGATGAATACGAACTTTCAGAAAAGAGAGATACGTTTTTTGGCTTGAATACAATTTTACTAACAAGTTAATCTTGCAGTAAATTTAACTATCTATTGTAAAATATAAAAAGGCGATCCATTAATAAACTGTGTTGTAGAATATTTATTTGGTCGAATTCCTAATGAATGTTCTACTGTCTAAACTAAAATACCAGACAGGGTTTATGATGCTGAGTGACTAGTTGCATAGAGATTGCTGGACACACATAAACATTTGCCTCGTTTTGCAGTATTGTTCGCATTTGTCGACAACTTTGACAACGTAAAGCCCGCCTAATGCGTAACCCGGAAGGGAATGCTACTAGCCAGCAACGGACATCAAATAACATAGAACCCATTTCGATATCCTACACAACATGTTTACGCGTGTTAGTAATTTATGCACGAATGAAAGCCTTACACACATCTACTTGTATTTGAGCTGGCTTCGAAAGCTTGTCGGCATATATATTTGATATTTCAAATGCATTTGTCCAACTAATGATGATATTTGTCCACTAAGTCGCCCCGAGTCGAAATTTAAGCTCTACTTTAAACCTACAGCTCCTTATTAAGACCTGCTTTGATGATATTTAAACTATAGCCCCTACTTTAAAGCTCTAGCTCCTACAAAATGAAATATTAGAGCCTCCTTTGAATCCATTTGAAGCTACAGGCCCTACTTTGAAGCTTTTGAGCCTCAACTTTAATGTAGACCCTACTTTAAACCTTTTAAACTTACAGTTTTCAAATTCAAACGCTTTAAATCGTTACTTATTAAAACCTACTTTACTGCTCCCAGCGCCTACTTAAGTTAGCAGTTACAGGTTCAAAGTAGGGCCTAAATTTCAACTCGGACGTTTTTTTGAATTAAAAAATGCATTTGCTATTCAGTGAAGGAAATCACTTGTTGAAACAAGACTGCAAAACGTCACTCGCACTTTAATCAAGTTCCGAAATTTACAACAGAAAATAATTAAATATATTCAATTTCCTATTTTCAAAGCGCAAAAGGAATATTCATTAATTTTGTGAGCTTTTGTAAAGAAAAACGTACAAATAAATATAAGCTGCTGTTGAATTCCAAATTAAACACCATTGTTCAATTATCCGCTCATAAATATTTATTTCATTTTCATAAAGCTGGGCTAATTGATTTTCAACATTGTTATTTATACCATTGCTTTAGAATTATATAATTCGCGAAAAAGTTTGTTTCACTTTTGTCGATGGACTTCATTTTTGTTGTAACTTTTGCTACTGATATTTTTATAAAGATCAGACCTTATAGGTTGTTTGCAAAATAACAAAAAGGCAATTTTTATTTTTTGCTGTATGACAAAATCGCTCTTCATCAAAACATATCAGTTTCGATTTTAGCGTAAAAAATGTTATGTTTTACTCGTTAAGCAAATCCGTTATTGCGATCGTTAAAACTGCATGGCCAATGAGTGTTCTGTGATATATGAATTTAACTCACTTCCATCCGAATTTCAAAAGGATTGTTCACTTTTTTAAGCCTTTAACAGCCTTTTAGGTTTATTTAGCTGGAAATAACGTGTTCTAAAATTATTTTTAGAAGTATTGTTTTTCTCTAAAAAAAAAAATACTTAATTAGAGGAAACTATTTGGAATAAAAATATTTCTAAACTTGGTTTATGTAAAGAAGCTATAAGAAAATGGATTTTAAATCTTAAGATTGCAATCAAACTCAGACGTTTCCTATAATTACGCAGCTTGAATTCTTGGTTAACCGGGAATACCTACAATTCTACCGAAGGTGATCAAAGCTTAGCATATTCACGATTGTGTGAACCACAGGTAAACGTTCCTCAAAGACTCGTCTACACTGCGCAAAGGGTTGCAGTTAGACTAGCGAGTTGCAGGGTGAATGTCTGAGGCTATGATAACTAATACATAAACCCCTTGTCGGCCATTTTTAAGATGGGAGTTCAAAAAGGGTTGTCCAATTGTCCATTTCTCTGCAATCACTTTTTTCTTACTCACATACATTTTTAATCCGCTTTTTCGAACTCCTCCAGCTTTTCCAATAAGGAAAAACTGCGAAAAAGAAGGAAAGAAGTTTAGAAAAAACAAGATTGGCAAAGGATAAGAGAAAAAGAAGTTGCATATGATTTAAATTTTATAATCAATTGCAAACAATACTTTATATAAAGACAAAGTTTTAAAGCTTTCAAATTTAAATCGAAAAGAACTTTGGACAATCCTTTCCCAGGAAAAAGTTCCGAGAATGGAATAGAAGCATCCTATCCTGAAGTGCAGGAAGAATCTATTAGGTTCTTTGTTCTTTTCCCACTCCTGTCGACAGTTTAGTGCAGCGCAGGATGAGATTTTCCAATTCCAGGGATTTTCACGTATACATTAGTTTCACGAGGTAGTACGTGATTTTTCTTGAAAAATCTTTTTTGACTGAGGTTTTGAACCTCACTCAGATTGAAACGTATGCAAAACAGTCGATAGGTACACACTCGGCCATCCGTTGGCCTCATTCTTCAATCTCCATCCTTTCCACCTAGCCTCTTTAGTTAAGTGGAGTGTCCACTATCTTTCCAGCTGCTTTCAACGAACCTCACTACTGGAAGAAGAGAGGTAAACACGTGCGATATTCGCGAGCTTCTCGGCCCTCGTCCCGGCTGACATTTCTATAAGAGCTTGCGGAGTTTTCGCAAAATTTTTGAGTACCGATACTTATCAGTGAAATCAAAAGTAGAAGATATGAAAGCATACTTACAAAAGACGTCATTTTTCCTTTAAATACAAGTTTACTCTCTACTTTTTACGAGTATATCAGGTCTTTTAATACTTTATAAGAGTAACTTGATATGGATTTTCTCATCCTATACTATAGTGAAAATTGATAAGCTCCTGAAAATGGTGAGCTCAAGTTACGATTTCCTAATTGCTAATTGCTCGCTAATGGCTTCGAATACAACTTTCTTTTTCTATGTAATTTCTGTTTGTCACGTATCGTGTCGAGAGTAAAGGCGGGCTCTTAAGGGCGGAAGTATAAAGTTACAAAGTGGAAACACGTTAGGTAGCAGCATTGAAAACGGTGTCAATAAGTTGACGTATCTTCGAGCCCAGCTCATATAACACCATTACTATCAGCAATATGATGAAAAAACAGTTTTGGAATCGATATTTCGTCTTAGCAGAATAGGTGATACATTTGTATTTCGAAGATTTTACTGCTTTCCAAAGTTAAGTTTTTCAATTTAAATTAAATTCAAATTTTAAATCTTAAAAATAGACCGTGTAAAATTAAAGATAAAAGTTGGCAAATATCGTTAATTAAAAAGTTAATTAAAAAAAAATTTTTTTACGTAGTTTAGGACATGTTTTATCATACCTAAAAATATTTATTTCCATATCTTTCATGATATCCAAAAATGTTGTTCCAAATAAAAATAATAATAAATATTACAAGATTCTTTCATACAGAATTATTTTTATTGCAAATGAATCAATATTTTAAAACCGTACCGTCTTGTTTAAAAATAAAATCATTACAAACATTTGTTCATTTAAACATGCAGAACTTTCCAGTTATTATATTTTCATAAACTTGAATTTTTGAACTAAAAATGGATGTAAATTGATTTGAATTGAACCATTATTTAATAAAAAACGTATAAGTGTAAGAGAAGTCTAGCGTTAGTGAAGAGTTGGTTTACTGTCAAAGAGTCTTGATTTGCAGCTTTGACTCTAATTTATCCAATAAAAGGAACTGAAAAAGCCAGCTTTATTACTGAGTACACTTTGCAGCTAAACTTCGCAGATTTACTTTAAATGTGTAATTTGCAACATTGAAACTGTAGTTTGCAAGTGTTAAAAATGATCTAAAAATTTTGAGAAATGCATATTTTATCCAATATAGCCAATTATAAATTTCATGAACAGTTTAGTGTATTAAATATAGAAGGTTTAGTTCTGTCTGAAAGATCAACGTGCTGTGGAGGAAAACTGAATTAATACCTTTATCGTTTCGAGCGTTTTGGCTCCATTTTCAAAGCACACTCGCGAATGAATTGGCATATGTGCTTGCGGCGACTAGCCACCGACCACGGAAATGTATAGGAACATCTCCATGTGATATATTTACTTAATAAACGTTCGGAACTAGAGGAAATTTAAATTAAATTTATTCAGCGAAAACAGCAGCCGTACGAGGGAACTGGTGATGTTTGTGCGCGAAATATTAAGTAAAAAAAAAACCCGGAGACAGATCCAGAGATGAGGAAGAGGAAATACAAAATAAAAAATAAAATAAAAATAAAACGTACAAAAAAGATGGTGGACGAGTAGTATAACGTAGTAAAAAACGTTTATTCGTTGGGGAAAATGCGAAAATGTGCCTCTGGCCATTCGCTTTTGCTGACAGAAATGTGTCAAATTCGCGCGTGCCCTCTCCATCCGTTGCATTCGCAGCCTCGTTTCATTTTGCGAAGCACGTAGCTACAGAGTGGCGCGAAAGAAAAATTGGCGGGAATCGTCCTGAAATTTATATTTCCATATTTGCTCGACTGCAGTCCCTATAAATTTTACAAAAATCTACCGCAAATGCCTCATCAAATTATTCAGCAATGAAAAGCGGTGACAAGTAGACAGAAAATTTATTCAATAATTGCTAATAATATAGAATTCTCTTTTTATAGCGAAAAATTTAGAGAATCACACAAATTTTGAACGGCAGATGATTCTCTGTTTATGATCATCTTGAGTAAGATTATTTTACTGCCGTTAATTTCAATTTTAAATCAGATCTTTTTTATTAATAGTGAATAAAATCGAACATAAAATTAGCAACAACCGTTCTCTTAAAAGATAAATCCAGAGAAAAATCTCCGCACTTGGCGCGTGCGTATTTTTTAACTGGCTGTGATCGATAATCGTTATTCGAGAGAGCGCTACCGAGAGAACTTTATTATACAGGATACAGGATGCGACGGATAAATTATGGGCGATAAATAAGAAATTTACGGTCCTCTGCGTTCGCCGCAGTGTTTGCGTGTCAAATGCAATTCTGCCTTCTCGAAACGAACGGCTTAAATAGATTACTCGAGCAAAATGTATGCTTTGGAATGTCAGTTTGGTTGAGTAAAAATAATTCACTCTTCATGGCAAAGTTAATTCTTTAAATTAAACTTTGACTGCGTGTTGCAAATCAGACCTACAGAATAAAGCTGCAAAGTATTGTTTTTAAAGTTGAAATGCAAAAACAGAATTTATTGTAGAGAGTAAAGTTGCAAATTAACTTTACATAGTTGTATTTGCCAGCTCAACTTTAAAACTGCACTTTAAAACTGATCATGCTGTTTGAAGCTATATCAGCTTCAAATATTTTTCTAGCTTTCTTTAGCTTTCGTAGCTTTAGATCAACTTTAAGATGTAATTTTCAGGTCTAGATTTCAAATGTTGTTTGGATTTCATCTTTGAAACTGTACTTTGCATGTGTACTTTGCATTTGTACTATATTTAAGGACTAAATTGAGGGTGTTGTTTGCAGCTAAACTTTGCAATTGCACTTTTGCAGCTGTACCCTGCAGCTGAACTTTGCAGAAGTAATTTGAACTCCAAACTTGGGAATCATTAATTAAATTAAACTTTCTAAACTGACAATTTTGAAATCAAGAATCTGACTAGATTGGTTTTCTCAATTTCATGCCATTTGACTTCAACTCGATACTGCAATTAAGAATCCTTCATCGCAAAGAGAGAGAGAGTATTTAATTTATACTCTCTCATTCAATCAAAATAAATTTTTTTTCCTCCTGGAAACGCTGCTTCACATCTCTTCATATCTCTCAAAAAAGATGAAATTATGATTCTTTTCCATTCGAGCGCGAAAAGCGATAGACAAGAAAAGGACAAAACCAAATGTAAAAAGGACATCAACGACAGCAGTAGATTTCATTTAAACAATTGCTTTCCACAGACAATGCAAAAAAAACTCCCGAATTCGGCAAATTTGGCATTCACGTTCGGTCAGCCGGAAGCTGAAAGTGTCTTCTGGAGCGTAAGCTTTTTAATACCGAATCCGAGAACTACTTCTGGTTTTGAAAGTCCCCAGAATGGAACAAGGTGGTGCAAGCAGAGCTTTCTCTCCTTGCCTGCGGCGCACGAGGACCAATGGGATGTGCTGGAATATCGATTATCGATATTTATTGCCACGCAGTCAGCTCGTCTCACCTATATATTTGACATTATAGCCGATCGCACCAACGACGATGTACGATTTCCCCCTTTCCTCTATCCCCCTGTCTCTATAAACTGGTCAGAGGGTATTAGACGCGACACGCCGAGATAATTGAGACAGTCGATTTCAAGTCTCGCCTTTTCTGATCTCTTTTTTTCCTGGACCTTCCCTTTTACTTTAGCCATGTTCGCCAATCTTCAGCTCGATCTATATAATTTAATCTTTAAAAGCTGAAGCTCTATTTTAAAATTTCTCACTTTACATGTGCCTTTTTCTATTTTAACTCGAATAAAAAATGTACATTTATACATTTTGTAGAATAAATTCTTAAAGGTTTAAAAAAATAAGATTGATGAATATGGAGTCAGTCGACTTCAACTCTCACCTTTTCTGATCTCGTGTTTTTTTTCTGGTCCTTTTTATCTTGCTCTTTGACTGATCTTGAATTCGATATTCGATTTGATCTTTACTTCAATCTCTCTAGAACTACTGTAAGCGTTGAAACCTTGAGGGATTTTAGTGACACTTTCACTGATTCGAGATATTTTTCTACGTGTCTGATTTCCGATCAGTGTCACCCGCGTGTTCCTTATTACGATTTATGATCCCTGGATTAGAGGTAGACTGCTTTTTCCCTATCGTAAAAATTTCGCTTCGTGAATCAAGGAGTTAAGCTGCTAAGTGACATTAGAAATAAAGTAGAACATGTAACCAAGCTGAGACGACGCTAATGGCTTGAATTAACCCTTCAGTAAGTGAGTTACGTGAGTAAAACGATATAATCTACACTCCCCCTAATAAATCTCTATTGTGAGAAATGGTGCCTTTATTTTAATGAAGTTAAGGAACGGATTAAATAGATTTTCTGATATTAAAATTCCCCTGTTACCGGATGCGAATTGTAACACGGTATTTAAAACAAAAATCTGATAGGTTCTGTTTTAATTCCCAAGCGGTATATTGGAAATCTGTTCTATGGTTTTATTATGAATAATAATGGAAAAAGCAGAGAGAAATGCTAAAATTAAACATGCATGATTCAGATAAATATCAAAAACTGGTTTAACCAAGCGGCTCTTTGTTCTTTCCGGGATGCAATTGCACTTTTATCGGAGATACTTTCCGCAAATAATAATGCCTGTTTTTATGAAGGTGTTGTCCGTTGCAATTTGAAAGCCCTCCCGTTTGTACGTCAAACAAGCAGATATGAATGTTTACGAGGCCCTGAGAAAAAGGACCGCAATTTTCCGCTTGCGTTTTTATAAGACATCTTTCGTGGCTTTCAAGTGTACAGGTTTAAATTGAGTACTTGGTGTATACACGATATACATAGTTTTTATGCTATCTTCCGTTTTACTCGATGCTTTCGCTTCGAGCAGCTATCGTATATCGACAGGGGCGGAAGCATCTTCCCCTTGTCTTCGCAAGAATAAATAATACGATGGATCACTTGTTTACTATTATAATAAAATTATGTATATAAAAAAAAATTATGTTGATGCAACTGCTCAAGAAATATTCTTTAAGGGCTTACCTGTAACAAAAAAAATGTTTAATTTAAGATAATTGCGTTTACAAATATATGTCCCTATGAAATGACAATCATCATAAATTAAACAAAAATTAAACTTGTATTCTTCCTGCTGAAATTCTGTCTCGTTTCAAAACTAGTTACCTCTAACGTAACCTACTTTCAAAGTCGAAACTCGTTCTTGGAATCGAATCTCGTATCATGTCCGGAAGTGATTCGGCAAACAGGAGTTAAATCTGAATTTGAATGTTAGTCTAGGAAGAATTTCCGACCGTTGTCGATAGAAAAAAAAGAAAACAAATAGTGTGGCGCAAACAACAGAGTTGGATAGATCCGCCGTTAGTAAAAGTCGAAAAGAGGAAAATCGGAAAATGGGAAAAGAAAAAAACAGGAAAATAGGTAGAAAACGAACAAGTGCCAACATAGATACTATGGAACGCGGAAATGACTCTCTTGAATAAATGGAAAAGGTTTACTTAAAGGCTACATTTTTGCTAATGAATTCGCTTCCCTCGTTCGAACTGAGACACTTCATGAAGGGAAGGGTAAAAAGCGCTGGAAGAAGACGAAGAAAAGGTGAGGCGTTAATGGAGAAAAGTGGCTCCGTTGTTTTTAGCGTCGTATACATAGTGGCGACAATCACGTTTCGCGACGGACATCGGGAGATGAATTCAAACGAGGCAGGATTTGTGAAATAAGAGACTGGCGATTCGAAAGCTCCTGAGAATTCAATTTTTACTTGAATAGAAATTTTACTAATATTCACTATTTTCTGGAATTAGCTGATTTAAATTATTAATGTTTTTGATACGATATTTCTGAAAAGGATATGCAAGTCACCGGGCAAAATCGATGCATCGTATCATAACTCTAATTCTAGACCTAGAGTACCATGCACTAAAATTTAGTTATTCCAAATGACGACCAAGCAAAGCTCTATAAATTCCATAGCGAATTATATACTATTCATAAATTCCTAACGAGGTTCATTATAGCTTTATCTTGATTCTGCATCATCATTATTTTAGAAACTAGAATCCAAGTGCCTTTCAGATATGCTTTATAAGAGTTTTCCTCTTAAGCAGAATGGGGGAAGAATTTTTAAAGTTCCGTGTTGAAGTTAAGAATCTTATTTCGATAACAAAATAAGGTTGCAAACTTTGTGGACAATAGGGAAGTTTTGCCACAAGGAAATGTTTCTTCTCGGTATGAAAAGCGAAAACTGTATTGGCTGACGTTACTGCTTTTCATGGAAATTTGCTCATTGAGATAACTGCATTGCATCGTCAGAGGAGAAGGGATATCTTTGAAAAATACACGATATCACGTAAAGAAGATAAATTAGGTGGCTCGGAAAAAAACTGGGAAAGCCGAAGACAGAGTCAATTATCGAGAAGCCCATTGGACCCCAGAGACCACAGCACCGTCTTTCCGAAGTAGTTTCAAATCCTATGCTCTCCACCAAATAAATCTGCTCTAGCTAACTAAAACTTTAATTTCCCTATGAAAAAATATACTCCAAATAGAAATATCCGGTGTAGCTTTTAGCTAGAATTTTAATTTTCTTAATGTAAATGACGTGTTCAGATATTGGAAAGTGCAAATCCAATATTTATATCGACTCCTCATCTTCCTTAGGATAATTATAGGTAGAATAAATTATAGTTTAAATAAAATATTGATCTCTATATATAATATAAAATTGAAAATGATTCGGCTTGATACCGGAGGTAAAGCAATATAAAAGTCTTTCCAAATTATACAAATACACTATTACTGTTCAAAGAACATGAAAGTTTTTCCTTGAACAGAAACTACACAATTACAAAGTTCTTTGCGTTTGTACATAGAGAATATTATTGTTTTCTTCTTTTCCCCTTTCTTTCAACTTTACCTTTTTGCTCATTCCACCTGCTTCTGATACTCGAAACTCGGTGTACAACGTGTACAATGTCAATTCGAATATTTGCCTTCAGAAAGTAAGAGAACTTTCTGCCTCCGCAGGTAAGAAAATGCTCTTCCTTTGTAAGATCTCGAGAAATACCAAAGCAGACAATATTCGCGGGCCGACTTCTTTTTAGAACGCCGAGTGAATTTACGTGTTCAATAGCATTGCTTGCGTTGCTTCATTGAAAAACGGTCCCAAGAACTTTCATAATAGTGCATCCCTCGTGTTGTGAAGATGCAATCATCTTATATTATGTACACCTTTAGATATACATATATAATACTGTGCGCTCTGCTTCGTGGAGCGAAGAAAAATCACGTCGAGAAAATTGTAATTTTAAGAAAGAAAGCGCTTGCAGGTTGTTGTCGTTACAATATTTTATTCAAGAAAATGTTATGCTAGAGTACATTCTATAATTTTCATTCACCAAAATATGTGTATTAAATATGTATAGGAATTTTTGTAATTTATCCTGCATCCCTTTATAATGTGAGCAGTACATTTATTAACAACAAAATTTTAAACCAGAGGTAAATTGCTCTCGTATTCATTTATTTCAATTTTGCACATGATTGAACTCCTGAAGGGCACGTGTATGGAAAATATTGAAAAAGTTAGGAGTATTCGCTGATCCTAAGTGGAAAAGTGGTACTGCGAACGCCAACTTTCAGGACACAAATTATTCAATTTGCCGAGCGAACAGGAACGAAACTGGTGGTCTAGGGAGCAGAAATAAGTCGCTGGTACAACGGCGCAAAACAGAATCGTCTCTACTTTTATATAAGTCATGGAAAGAAAAAGGTCGTCGTACCACGACTGCGAGAACTTTCAACCAAGTTTCACTAACGGATTCGAAGTGGTTGGAGTAAATTCTATCTCGGAAGAAAGACTCAACGGTCGTCGAAGATGACAGTGACGCCCCAAGAGACTGAAGACTCTCAAACTGTAATTGTCCTGGTTTTCCAAATCACCGAAAATTAATTTTACTCGCAATGTGACGAGTAATAGAAGTGAAATTAGAGGAGGATAGAAACGATCTCTTCGTCAAACACCTTTTACACTAATTACAAATTAAATTTGAGTTTTATATTTTTCAAAAGAAATAAAAATTGAAATTAAAATTTTCTAATGAATTTGTAGGACTTTAGCTATCGTCGCTGCGCCGCTTTCGATTGCAGGGCGTGTGCTCGGAAAGATTTATATACCCAGTGTCCAGAGGTAAATTCACCATCGTGAGTTATAGAATCCGACAACATTGTCCTAGATTCACCTGGAATGGGACTCTCCATTCATACTGGCAGAGATTAGAGCTTCGTTCCTTGATCACTATTACATTTTTAATCCCCGGACCGCAACGGCAATTTAGCAGGCGTAGTCTGCAAAAGGAATTTGATCACTGATCAAGAGTGATGAATGGATCACTGATTATCTAATAGATTCAATAAATCTCTTTATGAAATTGAAGTTTTAAACGTTTACGTCAACGAAAAGTTATTTTTTTGTAAAAAGGACGGTACTATCAAGTGAGGAAAGTTTAATTAAACCATTTTAAAAATATTGGATAAATGTAACGACTACAAAGCTTTCTCTATGAGAGAGCTAGCAAAAATAACTTTTTGTTGATATAAACGCTGAAAACTTCAGTTTCGTATGAAAAATATGTCATTGCTTCATATCCTGTGCATGCATGAGTAAGGAGAGGGTCTGTGGTTAAACTAATATGGTCTTTCACACAGAAACATAAGCGAGTCTGGGATAATTATGTGCGTCCATGATTACGTGCGACGGATTGTCCAAACGACCCGCATTAACTCGACACTAGGGGACTATATGTAGGATGGAAGCGAGCATTTACGCGTATGCTGACTACGTATGTTCTCATATGGTCGTGTATTTGAGTTACGGTAAGAACGGTTAATTTTCCCAGATCCTGCGCCTGACGCCCTATTAATGGTCTCACGAGCGAACTTTAGAGAATCTTGCTATCTTCTTTAAAGTGATTTCTTGTCGCATAACTTACCTTTAGAGATGATAGAAATTATAATTTGTCTAGAGTAATGAGAGGAATGGTTGTGAGTTATCGAGAACACTTAGAGCAGAGAAGCGTCGCACAAAAAGTTGGGAGAAATTTGGGATTGGAGAAACTTCGAATTGCGTCAGTAAGGTGGTGGAGGTGCAAAGGGATTAACACTTCGAGGTCAGACAGGCGTAGCAGCGCTGTGGCAGTGACAGGACGATATGTCAAACCATTGTCCTTCCACGTTCTCTCACCGCTTCGCTCTTGCCACCTGGTTTTTGTCCATTTCATGAAAACACAGTTCTTCATGTCTATACAGCGATGCATCCAACCATCCGGCATCATTCTCATCCTTCTACGTGAACAAAGATCAATAGAATGAGGCGCAAAAAGTATTTGCGGTCAAAGAGCACTTTTTTCGTTCCCATAACTCTTACCTCGCTTCCTTCTGTTATCGTCACGTCAGGCATAAAACGGATGGTGCAAAAATTTCGGCTATCTTTCAGCAGCTATTCGCGGGGCGTGAACGCTCCTTAAAAAGGATATATGGAGATAAGGGAATATCCTAACGGTTCAGTCCCCTTCGAAAGGATCATTTTTTGTTTAACTGTAAATTACACCCCTTCAGATTCATTCTGCAGAGAAATGTGACCATATAGCGCGATCCTCGAAAGACAATTTTAGCGAACATTATTTATAATTAAAGTTGAATCACGAATGAGCAGTAAAATGATATTTTCCTGTGATATGAGTGATGGTTCAGACTTTTTATGAAAGGATTATGAAATAACATCAGATGGATTTGAGATTTAAAAGTAAAGCACAAAAGAGAAAACATTGAAAAATTACGGCCTGGATTGTTGATACTGAAAGAAGAAAGCAAGAAGCTTGTCTGATCGCATAAAAAGCGTTATTCACAAAGAAAACGGGTTACAAGAAGAATTGAATAAAGCCAATTAGAGTCATGTACCAATTTCCAAGCATCTGAAAGTTCTAACCGCATCTGGTATTCATCCTGAAGGAGTGTAACAAAGAAGAAAGGGGTAGAATGGAAGGGGGTGAGAAGTAGGAGAACGGGAGGAACTAGAGTGAAGCTGCATCGACGGAACTTGCAAAACTCTCTGTTCTCCGGCTTAAAAAGTCGCCGATTGTCGATTGACCTCACTCTCTCCAGTCTGAAAAACCGACCGACTTACCGATCTCGCCTAGTTTCCTTCTTAATGAAAAGAAGCGAGGAAAAAGGTCGTAATAATGACCTGGATAAAGTATTGTCTTTAATATACATATATATATATATACATAATCCATCTTCGATCCTATATTCAATATTTTGTAGAAAATCTCTGTCCTACAAGTTTTAACACTTATTAATTTTTATTTTATTAATCGAATAGAGTGTTTTATGCTCGAATTTAAATTTCACTTAGTCGAACATTCGATAGTTGCGGCTTGAAGTGAAGAAAAAATAATGGATTTTATTCAAATGTAATTCAGACTTCTATTTATCCAGTGGAAGATTTTCAACCTAATTGCTCACCTCGACTGTTGATTTTTCGATTAAACGCACCAATGAGAGAAAAATATATGTATATATAATTCAAGTGTATACTTGAATTTTCGATATTTGCCTGCAGCTATATTATAGGCTAGAACAGCCGAGGCTGTCACATTTCCGATACGTTCGTTTGGAATGTCGAGCGTGAAGGTTATTAAAACAGCAGCACATAACAGTGATACAGAAATACCAATTTTCCTATTAGCCACAAATACTGAACTCGAAAAATGCACGCGTCCGCCGTTTATACTTTTATATGGAAAACGCTGTTTTACTCTCTCTTTTTTTTGCTCCCGTTCTTTTGTAACCGATCGTTCGATCGTATAGTTTCTATAACCGTCAAGTTTTACGAGACTTTGTGATTTCAATTTTGGCTCTATCAACTGCGGTTGGCTTGCCATTTCATTCTTAAAACCATTTTTCACTTTTAACGCACTTTATCTTTTATTCATCAAATTCGTATAAATATTCTGCATGCAAGAGACAAAAATAGATATTTTTGTTGGGCATGTTTTAATAAATATTGATTAAGGCAGTAAGCTATATTGAAAATGTTTAAATGAATCCAATGCATTTTCATAAATTGATTTGTGTGCTCAATTTTCGGAAAATCGAAATTGCTTGCATGTCAGAGCTTAGTGGACTCGAGCATTGACCAAAGTTACCTGCTATAATAACAGGAACGTTGGAAACTACTATTGGAGGTAATCTCCTGTTCAGGAAATTTATCCGCCATCACTGCAACTTCCGTCTACCCGTTCGGCTCAGTTCTCGCTGATCTCGTAACGCCATTTTCCTAGGATTAATGCATTTGTTTAACTTGTCACGAAACATTATGTTGCCCGGACGAATCCTTTATTGATCTTCTTATCGACGATGGCAGTTTGAAAAAACGACTCTTATCAATAAGAAGCATTCTCTCTTCGAACATAACAGGACTGATAAAAGAGAAAAACAAAAAACGGATACGCTACTTGAAGTAATTGAACAGTGTTTCCCAATTTGATTCTAAGTGAAATGATGAACAGAAATCCATTTAATCTATTTCCACGTTTAATACTGAGGCAGCAATCTCCGTTACGTCATTCTCAATTACAACATTGGCAGCCACTTCGCTCGAAATTGATTTAATTATCTACCTTTTCGCAGAAACGAGGATTCTTTCCGTTTTTTTCTCGATGCAATGCTGAGTAATTTTCATTGTAAAATAATTACAAATGCCATGACTTGTATTATACAGCTGTACTGAATTGTCAGTTTAATCCATTTACGTATTTCAGTAAAAGGAGAGATAGGTACTTGATTGAAAGACTATGCAGAAAGAAACTCTTTTTTATTTTTCCACTGTTCCTCTAGTTCACCTGAAAATAAAAATCGTATACCAATTAGGTATTTCAACTGATTCTTCGTTGGCTGATGTGTGTTTCTCGTTAGTGTTTTTCGAGACTGAAGATCTTAATGGTTAAGAGTATAATAGGACAGAGCGTTTTTACGTCAGTTTTATGTCGCGACACGTTGTCGAGTGCAAAACTGGGACATCGTCATCCACTTCTTACGGCCCCTTGGAAACATTCACCAACGTCGTATTCCCTAGAGAGCTTCGCCAAACATCAAGTTAATGAGTTTTGAGGTTCTATGATTTAAATCTGAATTTGGAAATGATAGTCATCATTTCTCACTTTCATTTTCCACCTCCATGAGGCGTTAGAAAAGTATGAAAATTATTTTTTAAATATAAAGCCATATAAATATAATCCATAAAGGATTAAATTTAGTCTTTCATTCCTGCAAGTTTAAACATTTTTTATTGTGTCTTAGAAATCACCCTTTAGTTTCTCAACACCCTTGTATTTTGCATACAAGGGTTCTTCTCTAGGGGCGCCAGCCATCTCCTGAACGTCCGGAAACAGGAGCGTCATTTCGCATAATTTGCGTTGAGATGCTTGAGGTGACGGAGGTGATGACGGTTGAATTCATCCTGAGTGCTGAGTAAGCGCCCTAGTGGATGAAAAAGGGCTGAGCCGCAGTTGCTACAAAGTGACTCTAATTGCGATAAACATCCCCTTAATCACACTCTTTTTTATAACTTTTTATATAACATTTCTATTCCAGCTTTAATATTTAATTAAATAACAATAAACGAAAATTTACTCGCTTTTTCGACTTAATTTTCTTCTCCCCAGGAGGTAACATTTTACCCGGTTGACTTTCGTATCGTTCTTCTTCATTCTGATTTCTTTGTGTAGGACTGAGCAAACAAAGCCAATGCAAGGTTTCCATGAATACACGTGACCCTTAGTGCTACCCACACACTCTCTTGCCTACGCCTTCACCCTGCTTCAAGTACCGCAGGCAAGACTTTGATTTAACTTTCATTTACTTTGAGCTCGTGGATAGAAAATATAATTATAAGATTCCGTTGGTAGTCTAAAGAAAAGCACGTGTCGGCAGCTTTTTAATTAGCTTCAACTAATTTAAGTGTCTGTCTGACTTTATTTTCAAAATCACAACACTTATTACCGATATATTCCCAATAATTAAAGTTTCTCATCCATAGGCCAATGAAGAGACCTATAGGGAATATGTAACACCCCACCATCGCTTCTCATTTTGCTTTTATTACCAAAGTCGCTTTTATTCAGTGGAGAAAAAAAGTGAAACCTCTTTTATCCCTTCAGTACGAAATGGCATTCGAAGCACAAAAGAGAATGGAGTGCATTATGTAAATCTACCGATTTCATCAATACTCCTTGTTACATTCGAAAAAATTCATTTGTAAAAGTGTCACGTTCACGGTAATTGAATTAAGAGAGATTTAAGTGGATTAAAATCAGACTTAGAGATGATAACGAGGTTTAAAAAAATTTTCCCATAAACAAGTGACCTTGCGACGGAGATAAACGTCAATAATACTTGTATGTACCTTTTACAAGAATAGTACCTATGCTCGAAAAGATGAACTCTTATTTTCTGGGCTAGCCTCTTGTCTATAAAAAAGGAAGTGTCCTCCTGTCGTACATGCAGGCGAAGATGTTTAGGTAAGGGAGCATTTTATAAGGCAGGACAAGGTGAAATGCACGACACGTTGTGGTAGAGATGGGCCGCGAGATGGTCTTGCTGCTTTTATCACATAGGGACATTTTGCGGTCCCAGGTACTGGGAAATGTTAAGAGCCTTTCTCTCGTCCAACCCTCGACGGAGAGTAAATTACTCTGCTATCCAGCAACGTAGTGGTGTCAGTATTACGATTATGTTCGAAAGGGCATAGAGACACTTTAACACACCTAAAACAGGAAAACGTCGACCCAACGAGTTTGGCTGGGTATTGAAGCGAACTCGAATACCTCTTGGTGTACCACAGCTTCTCTCCAATCACGGAAAAACGGAACCGAATTCCGATATCTGACATTCACAAGCGAATATTGGACGGAAATCAAATTTTTCGTGGGATTAAGGTTTTTTTTAACAATACGACCTTTTCAAATTAGAGATTAACTTCTCAAAGTTGTAGACCTCTTTTAAATTTGAGAAATACGACTTTTAGATAAGGTAGAAAATGAACTGTTAAATATAAGCAAAATTTTTCTTGAAAATTGTCTAATGACTATATTTTTTCTAGTATTCAGAGAAATAATTGCACACATAATAATTGATTCCAGAAACGTGTTTTTCTTACATATATGTATTCTGTGAGTTTGCTTACAATGGTTTACGAGCACACAATGTGCTTGAAAAAAGTTTCTGTACAGTGTACATATATTCTGCCTGAGTGTCGCTGAAATGAGTGGATTCCATATTTATGCGCTTCGTTACGAGGACTTTTCAACCAATTAAAGCCCTCGCTCGAATGCGTCTCTTGATTATTATTTCCTATGAGCGTCTATATGGTTGGACGACATTCTTTTACGAAAATAACGGAGAAAAATTTGTAGTTTAAACTATTGTTTTCATTCAAACAATATGCAATGCAAAGTGGCAAACTGGTGTATAGAAAAATGTTATTTTTCTTGCAATATGCGACAAGCGGAAGTAGATTGAAAAATCTCTGATAAGTCTATTCTGGTATTCCATTCTGAAGCTTATTTCATCATCATGACAGTTAACGTGAATTCGCAAAGAAAATTGTTACGTAAATATAAAACGTACAATTCTATGTTTCGTAATTCCGAATTCAAATGTATCTTACGACATTTATCATTCCTTTGATATATTATATTATTTTCCAGTAACAAACAGTTTCTCATTACTTCTCATAGAATGTTTAGTACGATAACTAAGAGTCCAAGAAATATTAATTTTTTCCAGAGAAGGATAACAAGCAATTCTAATGAGATTGACGTCAAAGAGCTCTCGAATTGTTTTTCAAGTTTTGTACTTCTTTATTGAAGCTTTTGTGTAGTAATATTTTTCTCAAAGTTTGCAGAAATCCTCCAGCATTACAAAGCAATCCAGACAATATTACATAAGTTGCAAGTGGATTTATCTTTGAGAAATTGTTTTCCTGTTATTTATTATACATGAAAGAGCAGAGAGCAATTTTTTATCTATTGATATGGAATTAAAGCAGGAATATATTTACGTGATGTATTTGTTACTTTATCATGAAAATCAACCACATTTTCGCAAATTGATTATAAGTGAAAACTCATGGCAACGATGATACAGAGTTGGTAATAATTGGTATATTGTTCGTTTTTGTTCAACACACAATCCCTAAGTACGTGCCACTTTATCTCGGCTACTCGCTCCATTCGAAGCACGCTAACGAACATTCATTGCAATATACCTATTCACAGTCGAGCCAAACATTGCCAATTAATTCTAACCGTGCAGCACGGATGTACAGTATCTGTCCACTATCAGTTCGGTGCTCCGGGGAGTCGTGCATGTGACAGCCAAACCGAACCCGTTTTACCCATCGCTACTAGTTGTACGCCAAGCCGTGCGAACCAAAATCACCGAGAACTGCGAGTCTCTCCCGACTCCTCTAAACTCTATTGGGTGTTCCACTTCGTCGCTTTCAACTCGAAAATTTTAGCTCAATAAATAGGAAATACTATTTGGTTTTTACACCTATAACTCGGTTAACAAATTACTTTGAGTTATATCTACATATATTAGTGAACTCCACTTCAGTATTCTTACCTGGAACACCCTGTGCAGAATTCGAGAACAGCTGGTCGAATTGAACATTGCACAATTTTTGCACGATTTTTAAGTGATTTTTACGAAATTCAAGAGATTTCTAGGATTTTACAACGTAGAATTTTAGGGAATTTTAAGATATTTCGTGAAATTCTAAAGGATTTCATGCAAGTTTAAGATAATTTTAGAATTTTAAGGGATTTTAAAAGATGTTTTTGATATTTAAAAGATTTTGTGAGAATTTTAAGAGATTTTAAAGTTTTGTCATAGAAATGTATGAAGCGATTTCAAAAGATTTTTACAATTTTTAAAAGATTTATTATAGTAGAACTTAAAAGGATTTCAAAGGCTGTACATTTTTTAAGGGTTTTCGAGAAAGTCTATTTTTAAAAGATATTGAATTTGCTAAGGAATTCATGGAATTTGACGAGATTCCTAATCTAAAAATTCTTGGATTCTTTAAAGATTTTAAATTTTTGTCATAGAATTTTATGGAGAGATTTCAAAAGATTTTTACAATTTTTAAAAGATTTATTATAGTAGAATTTAAAAGGATTTCATAGTCGATTTTTAAAAGATATTGAAAAATTGTTAAGAATTTCATGAAATTTGACGAGATTCCTAATCTAAAAATTCTTGGATTCTTTAGAGATTTTCATCAATTTTAACGTGGATTTCAGAAGATTTATAGGATGAACTTGAAATTTTTGCAAAGATTTTAAGCGATTTTCACGAATTTTAATTGACATCAAAGGTTTTCAAAGGTTTCTTGGAATTTGTAGAGATTTTAAAGAATTTTAACGTCGACTTCAAGAGATTAATGATTTTGAATGTTTTTGTGAATTTTTAAGTATTTTCAACAGATTTATACTAATTTTTAAAAGAATTTGTAAAATTTTTCTCTCGATACAATCTTTCAAACTACATGCAAAGAAAAATTCGAATCACGATAACTCAGCTTGGCGCAATAACCCAAGCAGACAATAATATAAACTCCAAAGAAAAAAGTCGCTGGAGTAAAGTCATATACGTTTGAGGGAAAAATCGAAGAGGGTTTTGTGCTTCCCAGAAAATCTTTGAGAAATTCTTCGCTTTCTTGAGACCTTGGGTACGTGCTCGCATCTTCCTGAGTATGTTACATCATCCACTCAGAAATATTACCATCATACGCCAACCGCGAGGTCCGTCCAATAGAGAAAACTGCAATACATACTCTACAATCTCCTCCGGATGTTTTTCGCTTGGTTCGAGATAGCTATCGAATTTTTTAAAGTCAGTTGAGACGTATTTTCGCAAAAGTTATACGAACTCTCTTTCTTTATTAATTACAGCTGAGAAATCTAAAGAGTACTTCTCTGACTATAATATGAAACTATTTTCATGGCCCATAACAATTTGTCAGTCGTAAAATGAATAAAAAAAGTGTTTCAATCGCTTATATGAATGGAGATCGCGCTTTTTAAGCTAAAAGGGTATTTCTAAAAGATTATGCCAATGTGATATTTTCCGCGGGTACGTTTAAGAAAACGTGCTATATAGTCCAAAGACGGTGGTGTACGATATAGTAAAACTAAGTCGCCTAAAACCGAGACATCTACTACTCTACTGTAGACCGTGGAAACGATTATTGCTCTGGTTGTAAAAAGTAACGGTTGCCTTACGTGGTGCAGCAAAGTGCGACAGTTTTGTATAGTTGGGTGCAGGCTGCTCTACCAGCTCTACCGTAATGGTAAGTGAATGAAGTCCACGCCCAGACGTGAGTATTTCTGCTACTTGCGGTTTTTAACTAAGTCGTACTAACACCTTTCTCATTTCCCTGTTTTTTCTTTTACGACTCCCGGTTACAAACCTTTCTTACTTCATAAAACATTTCTCTAATGCGTGTTTGCATTCATTTTTAACATAATAATGCAAGAGTTTTCTTCTCAATAATTCAAAACATTATTACAGGATGTTGTCGGCTCACGATTCAATCGATTGTCAAGATTTAATTTAATCCCGCATGCACTCATGAGAACTTTGCCTTGCAGCAATTTATCCTTCGATTGACTCAGTCTACAGGAAAACTTTATTTACTTTTTTTTTTTAAATGCATTTAAGCGTTCAAATTTCCTACTTGCACGTTAAAATTATCTTCCCCTGCAAAAATCAAGTTTTCTGCACACCTGCAATATTTTCCGTCATGGTGAGAACCCAACACCCTGTACATAATATTCAGAGGACGAAAAACTTTGTAATTAAAGATGAAGGCCACTGGAAAGTTGCCGGAAATATCAAGGTGTAAAGGATAAAGAGTTTGGTAAAGCGCGAGTTCCTTTTTTCATAAGCTAATGAGATATAGTTCACGTGGAAGCTGGAAAATCTTGTACAAAGAGCAAATAAAAAAAAACGAGGTGTTATATTAAGTACTCACCAATAACTTTTAAATAAAACTTAAAGTAGTATACTCGACTTAATAAAAATTTAGAGGCATCTTTTACGCTATCCTTTGGTCCTAATTGCCGATGATAGGGTCACACATTGTGCAATTAAGTTGATGCACCTACCTTGCAACACAAATTGCCGTGTCCATTAAAACCGGTATGGGCTATTCTCGTGAAGACGCATCTTCAGTGGACAATTTTCTCGTCACAAATTATAACAGACTCCGCCCTATTTATCGATGAGAAAAATCTCTACTGCTATGTAAACTGAGCTTCACTATCGGCTTCTAATTTCGAAAGCTGTAATTTTTTATCACGAAATTAGATCTGCGACAATCTCCTTTACCTACTCCTGGCGATAAAACTTTTTTTCTTGAAAAAAGTGTCTTCTATCGCCTTAAAAAGGTGTAAAAATTCCTCAGATAGATTATTTTGTTTTTTGCATCGGGTTTCTTGATTAATATTACTTTTTATCATTTGGAAGAATTTAATCGACGTATATCATTGTTTATAAAGTGAATTTCTATTTTTCCGTTGTTTAATTTAGTACCGACAAAAAGCAAACATTTTATTAATATCAAAGCAAATCTCTTCAACGTGACGCAATGAAAACGAATGAAAAAAGGGAGGGTATGGAATCTATTAGCCTGAGGCTCGTGTGTTGTGCCTAGAACTATGGTGACTAAAAATTCTTTTATTTCGCAAGGTTCGAGGATTTTTGTGCAAACGGGTCGCTGAACTGCAACTCAACCGTCATCAAATTCCGATAGCCCTACGGCAATGCTCACCCCAGGCCTACCAATCGCGTAATATTCAGTCTCTGTACATCACGTGCACCACATGAACAACTCTTGGACACATAATTAAGCTGTCAGTTACGTAGACAGTGCTAAAACACACCCTCCCAACTCACCCATTCGTCCCAATCCCTCTTAATCTCCCCCCTACTCATCATCCTCCCTCGTTAACGTTGCACTCTTTCACCAAAGCAACTATAATCTTACGGATTCCATTTATCTTCAGCATAGTGAAAGATAGTTGCTTCATGGTATTATGTTTTAGCATCCGTCCTTTGAGTGCACTTCAGAGTCGAATTGAGTTAATTCCATCAAGCCCTGCGAGCAAGTGCTTACCAAAGTTTTCTGAGAAATAAGATTTTTGTTAGATTAGGAGTTCAGAACTCACTGAAGTTAATGTCTTCTGTCTTAAATTCATTAGACCAGCAACGAATAACCATAATATAATAAATCTCATTAAATTATGTAACTGCCGTTTGCAATGGCAAACGACAATTTGAATTAGAATATTTTGAATTGTAATGGATTTTTACATTCTCATCAGAGAGAATGCATTAGATTTGTTTTTTGTAGAGTCCAGGGGTTGCAACAACACATTTGTGTAAAAAATGCAAATTGTTATTCATTTATTGTATTTTTTATAGCCAATTAAGCGACAGCGAATAATTTTTTTTATAAACGTTGCAAACGGCAGTTAAATAAGAAATTTGCCTCGAAAATGATAATGTTTATAAATTAGGAAGAGCCTATTTTGAATTAATATTTCCAATTCTTTACAGTTTTTTTTTCGTGCAAAAATTTCATCTGGAAACCCGAGTAAACTGAAGAAGGGAGTAAAGTTTAAAAAAAAGTCTGACGGGGTGAAGCTAACACTGATATAACTGAACTTCGAAGATAGGTATACAATGTCGGACACCCTGTTTCCCATCCGCCTCCTTCCCTGTTAACTTTACCTTTCGGGTTAAAGGGCGTGAAAAAAACAAGAGTCGGTCAGCAAGGGGCAGTGCTAGGAGAATACAGACTCGGGTCGTACGAAAGGGGCTGAAAACTTGTAGAGGGTCGAAGGAAGCCAAGTGGAAATTACTGCGGCACAAACCCGCTTACGGGACGGATCAAAGATTTTTCTTGGTGCTTCAGTAGCTCCCTTAGGCCTTTCAAGACCCCGTATTATGGAAATTCTTCACAAATCTTGTCACTGAGTTTATCATTTGGAAATTGAAAAATCTGTTTCAAAGATATCACCCTACTCAACACTGTTGACCTTGCAAACTTTATAGTTCAGTTTTATCTTGGGTTTTATTTTTAAAAGGAGGATAGAAGAATTTTGTGTCGGACCAATGATCGTGAAAAATTGCAGTTTGACTTAAGTGAGGGTTGTATGTCGTACGGGCTTGTTCACTTTATTTAAAAAAAATAGAAGTCTCGTCTGGCACCTTCTAATTACAGCCAGACACAATGTATACTGGAAATGTAGGTTAAACGCCGTGACGACCGTGGGACGTTGCCAGTATGTCGAACCGCAATTCGAATAATTAGATATCCGTTTGTAATTTCATGAAGCGAAATTCAGCTATATTAAACCACTGAAAATCTTTCAACATAATTAAAAAAGTTTTCAACTCTATTCCCTCGTAATTATTCTTCTATATCACTTAATGTTTTAACTTTACAGACAATTATTATCACTCGCTTCATATGCCAAAATACTTTAGATTCTCCGTTTGTTTCCGGAATGTACTTTTAGACAATTCTCCAACGATTGTTTTCCACTTTGGAAGAATCCTTGAAAGGTAAAATCTTTAAATCTTTAAACCTATGAAAATCGAGATGAAAATCATTCGAGAAAGGTTTCTGTTGAACTTTGGTATAAGATGAAGAGAATACCAACTTTGTGAATTACCAAACTTTAAATATGAATGTAAAATGTTTAAAAACAACAGGAGTTCGTTTTTCCAAAGATAAGAGAGACTAGAAAAACTGTGGAAAACATTCGTGGAAAACTTGCCAGATAATTAAATTATTTAAGTTAAAATGTACGCCCGAAATTCCGGATGGAAAATATTAGCGGTTATTGTAGACTTTATAGTACCGCACGGCTTTTCCCCCATCTCTCGCCCTAGGGAAACGACGGCGTAACATTACGTCCTGGTTATGTTATGGTACCTATTATTTTATTACGGTTGTCCCGAAATTAACTCTAAAGTAACTCTTCGCAGAGGTAAAACTGCACTTTCGCTTAACTTCAAATGTATGAACAGCTCTTGGAGTTTTTTTCCAAAATGTGATTCAAGGTCGTGCAGTTAAAGAATAAGTTATTTAAATTGCAAATAAAGAGGACGAAAAAATAGAAGAAGAAGAAGAAGAAGAAGAATTATTTCGCAGTAGTCAAATATAATTTCGAAACTCTCACTCACAGGTTGAAAGAATGCTACGAGGGTGATTTTTCCTTCAGGAAAATCCAATTTTAAAAGATCTTTTCTTTGCTATTCATCATAAACTACCATGTAGATGAAAAGCCAATCTAATTCAAAGTTGTTTCTATGGAATGAATGCGTAACCTGCTTTGGCATTTTTGATCCTAATGCAAATTATGCGCCATTTGAAACCAAGTTATGATTGATCGTTTGAGTGGAATTATGAAATAATCAAAGTGCCTGGGAGAGATAAAGGATTTTATTGTATGTACATTGTACAAGCACTTGTATTTGATGGCCACTTAAAAGCACAATGAGTAGAAACAGCTTTTCATGTATATAGTATATATATAATGAACGTATTTATTATGTATCTCCAAACACATAAAGAGTCAAAGCAAACAAAGATAAGGAAAATATATTTATAGACGTGATTGCCTTTATATTTAATTAACTGAAGGAAAGAGGGTAATCAAAAAGAAAGTGTAGATATTGTTTAGCTCGTTAGCATTGGAGACAAAGTCTAGAGATGAGAAGAAAGAAATCAAAGAACTTGTTGATGTTGAAAGGTAATTAAAACATACTTTTTTATAAGAGTGATTGTCTGTCAGTATTTTTTGAACTCTCAATACAATATTTCATATTTTTTGAAGGAACAAATTTTGTCTTGATTCTCATTATGTTCCTGTGGTCTTGTATAGGAGGCTTAGTGCTCGCCATAACTATAATGCTTGGCGCTTTTTTCTGACTGAAATTTATGGCGAGGTAATAGAGAGAAAATTAGAACCACATGACTGGCTCCACCATCAATCTATTTGGCTCCCTCCAATGGGTTTCTGCTTTCTCTCGCTTCTCTCTCTCTCTCTCATTCTCTCATTCTGACTCATTCTCTCAACCGTTCTCTTTTTCTTTCTCATTCTCTCCTACGAATAAACTAAACTCGTCGCGTGCCTCCGCGGAATGCTATATAAACTGCTCAACGAATTCCAAGCATCGCCAAGAGGCAGAATAATGTGCCTACTTTCGCTAAGTTGCATCCCCCAACTTCTCCTCTTTTCTCCACATGATCTTCCTGGTACCGATGACAAATTTAGAGAAGTAGAGACAGTGTCGTCGCATAATTTAATTCTATTGCGAAATTGGTCGTACTACCATAATTTTTTTTACAATAAATATTTCCATTTGAAACATAGTACAGAAATGCTGTAGCAAAATTCTACTTTTGTGTAGCGCAGTTTCTAAAATTGTTTGCTATTAATCAATATTTACTTTCCAACCTGTATGCCAGATTGCAAAAATGGACTACCTACTGCAAATAGAAAAGATAATGAAAATGGGTGATGTTTTTACAACGTAAATTTAGAATTTTCGAACCGATGGTCCTGATGAATATATATTCATTTTACATAAATAAACATTTTACATAAAACAAAAATAGCAACGCTTCTGCGAGGAGAGACTATCGTTTTCTCGTAAACGTCAATCTGCGCCAGTTCACGTGCATATGATTCAAAAATATTTTCCTTTCCGGAAACTTGTTCGACATAAATTCACGTTTTTATGAAATTGCGCCAAACTCGGTATATATAATTTAAATTAAATTTAAAAGAGTTATTTATAATGACAGATCAAATGCACTTATCAGGTGGCGTTGATCAGAATAGCCGTTTTCTTTCAAGGTATGACATTTTATCTCTAGATATTCCTAATATTTTATGAATGTAATCCAACGAAATAAAATATCAAAATGTAGTCAAAACGAATTTTAAATTAGGTGGTGTAATAATATCAGGTTGTAAGGAAAAACAGTAAGCTAATTAACATGCATTTTTTATTTAAAGAGTCACATTTTTTGTATTATTCTGAAAGAATTATAAACCACCATCGAGGGGAAGTTTTCATTGATTTTCTTTGCATTATACGTTATATATAATGTGCTTTAGAATTTGTAGTCCATATAAGCGTTAGGTTGAAAAGAAAACGAGGCGTTTAAGAGTTTCTGAATAACGATTGTGGTTCAATATATCCTCAACTCGAGAGCACAATTTTCCTCTGAAAGAACCATGTTCCTACAATTATAAAAGAAACATATTATATATAGTTATATACATTTAAATAAATTTATCGATGTAAAATTGTAAAGTATAAATGTAATATTTTCTTTATGTCAAAGCAAAGAATTTTGTAATCCAATTCAACTACACTTTATATGCTTCCTATAATCTCTTTACCATATGCCAATAATATTATCCTCTTGACACAATTAAAAGATCCTTTAATCTGCATGGAGAATCTTCAAAGGACAGTTTGCATGCTTCTGACAAAAAAATCGATAATTATCTCCCTAGTGGCATCTGAAGGATGGGATATAAAAGAAAGCCTGATTCAAAAGAAGTGAATCGACCTGAAATAAAACAAAATCTGGTTGAAAATTGCACGCCACTGGGTGATTCGAGCTGGTGAGATTTTCGTGGAAAATAAATTCAGTACTGCTCCGCATTTATTAATAGCAAGGAAGTAAGGATCTTTTCTTCTTTGTATATGTATGTAACTGAGCATCCGCGCAGATCATCTGCTGTGGATACAAACATACTTGTCTTGCTTCTATTTTTCGAGGCACTTCGCCTTCTCTAAACACTGCGAAATAACAAACTACATGCAGTCGTTGAGTTTCGCAAACCCAATACATGTATATATGTCTGCACACACAAATATATACACGTGCCTATATATCCATCTGATTCTGCGAATTAACACTTGTAATCACTCAACCATTAATTTGATATTTTCAATTTCATGGTCGGCTGAAGATTGAAAAACTAAAGAACTTTTTTCAAGTACATATAAACAAGCTTTCCGGTCAGTAATTATTGACGAGTGACCAGTGGAAGATATACCAATGAGATTGAGACTAATTTAAAGAATTTCGAGAATCTCTACCCAAAGAGGAATAGAGGCAGAATGGGATAATAAATGACAACACAGAATGCGTTATTTTTTCTCTGGACGCGAGACCGAAGCTCAAGATTCTGCGGAGCGTAAAATGGGGTTTTACGGTTATGTTTCTCGTTTCGATTTCAAGTAAGAGCATCGCGCCGAAAATCAATGGAGTCAGAAGAGAATTCGCTCGTCTGTCTTCGTTTTTTCCTTTAACAAATGGGCGGATCCCATTTTTACAATTCATTCTTCTCGGGAATGGAACGCGCATTTCCTCTTTGGACGGTAATCCCGCCACGTCAGATCAGAGACCTTGCTGAGTGCGCTCGTCTGTTCGTCCTTGGATGTCGGTTCTACCTTATTTTCAAATATCCTTTCCTCTCGCTTTCCCAGCACACGTGTCTGTATACATACATTGTACATTTTCTCGCCTTGCGCCCACGTAACACGTTTAGCACATTCCTGAGAATCCCTTTTCCGAAGAAAACGTAGGGAGTATCTACTGGATGCTATACAATGAATCGAAGCATTTACTGGTAATTTGTTTCTAGTCGAGTAAAATCCTCCGTGAAATCAGATCCTCCCCTTTGCCACTTTCACCACTTTCACCATTTTCGCCCTTCGAACCCTAAAACCATTGAGCCGGCCAGCCAGAAACTACTAATTAGAAGCATTCCGGCTGATTGTTTTTCTTCGAAATTTGAAGGTCTTTAATTTCTCTACACTTCAAGAGAATTCAAAGAAGTGATCAGAGTATAATTTAAAAAATATAATTTGGTTTGCTTTATATGATATTTAATTAAAATTAATTTATATCTACGATTAAAATTCAAATAATACATATGCTTTAGTTATCGTCAGGTTAAAAAAATGACTTTTTCAGTAATTGAATCGTTAATTCGATAACAGGATATTTAAACTTGCTAAAAAATCATACTTTTTCAGATGGAGGCAACAAGAATATTTATTTTATGGAAAATATTTCGCCATCTGATGATAACTAAAGCAGTGACGATTACTGGTGCATTTACCTTATCTATTCGTATTTATATTATTCATATTTTCCTATTCCACAAAAATCATACGTATTTGATATCGAAAAGCTTTGGTAATATAATCTTGTTTTAGCTTTTAGTCCCCGAACTCGAACTATTTAATTGAGAGATTTATGAAAAGAGGTCAACCGTTAAATTAATCATAAGGGTAATATTGCTCTGAATATATATATATATATAGTTTGCAATATATCATAATAATAAAGACAATCTAAAGACCATTTATTCTAAGTATAGATATAAAGAGTTCCTGAAAATATTTTCTATGTTTGGAATTTTGATATTATCCGAGACACCTTTCGCATTCGATATTAGCTTTCTAAAGAACAAAAGTCGATCGTTTTTCGACTCATTCGCACATCGGTACAATTTTTTTATTATTGTGGTACCGGGCGTGATGCAAGTAGTACAGAAAAGAGATAAATTTTTCCTCGACAATATTGGAATATCGGAAAAACATATTTCATTAAATCGGAGGTTAAACGTAGATGCAAAGGAAATTGCTTCACGTCTCTGCTAAACCTATCGGCAGGACGCGAATTTTGGTCGTTTATGGAATGGACGTAGGAAAGACGCTTTGACATACAACAATACTTTCCACATTCTATTCATATTCAAGTGTGTTGTAAAAAGCAAACCGAACATAAGAAAATATTAATATATTTGTAATAATACTTCCTTTTAGTAATATTTGTACAGATTACAAAAAATATTAAAACTTTAAAGAATAAAATGTAGTAAAATTGATTCGAGATTTGGATAAGCACAAAAATTATGCAGAGATTCGAGATCTTCTGATTTTTATTACTAAATTTTTTATCCCTTTCTACCCTCTTCCGACAGGGTAGTAAACTACTACTGCTTTTATTATTATGAAATAAATTCCTGGCTTTCCGTAGAGCACAGGAAGAAACAAAATGCGGAAAAAGAAAAAAATTCTGGTTGCATAGGCAGATACTTTTTATTTCCGTACTTGAGGAAATTAAGGCACCCTCTGAGGTACTTTCGTCGTCTGCATCCGTCTGGGGAGAAAGTCTGTCGTCGTCGCATTCTTATTATTCTTCTTTTTTGGCGAGACGCAAAAAGGTTGATATATTCCCCAAGGTTGAGTCGATGTCTTTGTATCAGTGTATAAAAGCAGGATAGAGAGGATCGAAGTAACTGCCCCCAAATGTATGCGCGTATGGTATTCAAGATCCACAAAAACCCCGCAAATTTATAGAGGATGTCTCAAAATTTGACAGCACCAACCGTCTTTCTCAATAAAAGCCTAAATGAGAGAATTATTTTATTATTTAAAAGTATCTTTCGATTATTTAATATTCTGAACAAGTGCTCTTTACTATAAATGTGTATCATATTTAAAAAACAATTAAATTTTTGTTTTCACATTCATGATATTGACTATCCGAGTTTAGATCGCCATATTAAACATCTAACTCTACACTGAACCCAAGCAGTTTTAATCCACTTAGCCACTTCTCTAATTTGAGTAAGAGCGTATAAAATCAGTTTATAGTTCAATTTGTAACTACAAGAGACTACGACGTTTCGTTAACCGGAACCGGCAGAAATAACGCAAGTAAATTAATTATCAGAGTGGCAACGGCTTAATTAACGCAAAGCAAAAGTAACATATTATACTAATTACACTTCGACACATTTTTACAAATTTTTTTAGTAATATCACCATCCACATGTGGAATTAATAGATTTCAGTTATTCCAATTTCTATTAGCTTGTAACGGCAAGCAGGCGCAGAGACCTTTTTGCTCTTAAACGACCACATGTGCGGTTGCAGCGCAGAACGAAGACACTGTCGTTCCACGATGAAAACACGTTTCCTTCGTGTAACGGAATTCGATTCTACGTGCACTAAAACGATATTCTGCATCTGATTAAATTGAACCAGAATTAAATAAAAGCAGATTCCTGGAGGAAAATCCTTGTTTCTTTTTGCAATTATTTTTTTAATTATTTCATCAATTCCCGCTGTAAAGTTTTGCCTAATCGTTGCGGAATTAAAATTCATATCTTCTTTGTAGTACAACTTCCCACTGTAAAGGTACTAATGAATTTAGATAAACATTGAACACGTGTTTCTTTGAATTATTAATCATATTGATTCAAAAATTACTTACAGAAAACACCAGCATCGTTTTTATACAATCTTAGGACTCACCTGAAACAGATAAAAAATTATATTAAATTTACTGAAATTGTGCAGTCATCCTATAATATTTCCAGAGAGTAAAAGCGTCTTAGTCCTTTGCCTCTCGTCTTTCAAGCAGCTTAATGCGTCGCAGGTGGCATTCACACCCGCGGCAGTAAATAAAATTGCTGATTGTAGCGGGATGGAAATTTTTCTCAAATGATTGAGAAATATCCTATTGAGAACTAACGAGTAAGCAAAAAGTATATTAGGTACATCCGCACAATCTTTCTCAGAAACTTTTCACTCGTTAAAAATCTTCGAAAGAGCTCAAACACTTCTCGAACAATGCTCACTGACGCTGAACCTTTAGAGAAAATGAAATTAATTGTTCTTACGTAACTTTTATGATTGTTCGCCACTTCCGCTTGAGAGGAATCTTTCATTTCTTGAATGGAGGAATAAGTTTGAAATTAAATAAATTTCAGAAAAATCAGAGATAATGTAAATTTAACAATAATTTTGCCTTATGCCTTAGATATAAAATCAGAATCTCAAAATCTTTTGTTGTTATAGTCATGGTGCGGATAAAGTAACTTTAAATGTAACAAAGGTTTATCTTCTGGAAGTAAAGCTTTTAAAGCGGATACGTGTCACAATATGCTCTTCTTTGACAGATATGGGTCGAACCAATACTGTTACCCTCTTTGAAATATGAATTTTGCATCTCTCGTAAAGCCTCCTGTACGCTTTGAATACAATTTAGTGTATAACCGCACGTAGGGCACACAAAAAGTTGTATGAAGCACAATCTGAGTCTGACGTGTTCTTTTATAATATTAGGTTTAGGTATTGTATGGTTCTGATTACAAGTTATTTCAGACGAATATATAAGCGACATAAAATGCTTTGATTATTTTCATACATAATTAGCTCGTTTAAAATCCTTAAAATTGTAATAAAAAATGCACAGCTCAGATTTATGCACTCGTTGTCTTCCTTATTCCAGATTGTAGGTTTCTTTCAGCGAATTTTCGCTCAATTGCAGTTTTTGTGTGGACGGAACCACAATGTTGGCAATGTCGGAACAACATAATACCAGATACGGCTTATCCGAATGCTGATAGAGCCAGGAGGATCTGAGGTAAGCGCGGTCGCAGTAGGCTTACCGCGGCTTAGAGGAAGGAGTCGTTTCATGAATTGGGTCTCCGCACTCAAAAGAGAAAATTGGAGAGCGGAAAAATGTTTCCTCGGATTACAAAATAATGCTCTACTCAACCAAAAGTGAAAGCTTGGAAAAATGACCGTCCAATATTGCCAACGAGAAAGATTGCTTTGAAAAAATGGTCGATTGCAACGGATAATAAACCGTATTAAAAAGAAAACTGCTTTCTTCATCGAAATCTTTGCGAAAAATCTTAATATCGAAAGTTATGAAACGAAGAGGTAAATATAGATTTTGAAATGAGCTCAAGAAAAATTAAAATTCGACCGCTTCTTTTCTCTCTTTAAATAAAAATCTTAAGTGCGCCTTGTCTCCTGCGATTGCGCTAATCGCGTTACTGTTTTACTTGAAATAAAAAGCCCTTAAGACCCGCGCCATAAATGCTCCATTAATGGTCTCCACGCAGCGAAGCAAGCTTTTCACGGAATGTACAAAAGGCTAAGTACGCGTAAGTAGAAAAAGACACAATGGGTAAGACCATGACGGATTTCGAAGTACTGTGCAATTCTCCTAAAAAGTTAAAAGTTTCTGAAGATGTTAGAAATGATTTTAATAATGAAAATTAATAGAATATGAAATGTGAAACCTTAATGATTATATATTATACCACAAAATATGATTGATTTAAATATTATATTTGTATATATGTACTGTACAATAATAAATGGGTTTCCTTTAGATTCAAAGCTTCAATGCGTGTTTCAATTTTAATATTATAAATTGTTCTTCGAATAATATAATAATACATATCGTAGCTCAAATAAAGCAGGTAATCAAATTATGTGTAATTTCATTATATAGTCGTAAATGAAGTTAATTTGATGTTCGCATGCGTCGTACTTAAATTATTTTAGTTATTTCGGTTTTCTCTAATGTTTCCCTGTAAAAACCTAAAGATTTAGCAGTTTTACAATTAATTAATTATATTTGCATAATTTTCTTTGAAAATATGACATCGTTCAATGAGTTTTATGAAAAAAGAGGAGAAAAGGCCTAGAATAATAAAACAAACTGCGTGTCGTTTCATGTGATGATAATGCGGAGGCACACGTGTGTAAGAATTTGTGTTTGCTTTTAACAAAACACGAGGGGAAGCACGAGAGAAAATGAGAAAAGTATGACAGAAAATGAGAAAAGTACTCTCTCGAATTCGCGATTTTCCCGGAAACATCACGTACGTCGATGTTCGATAGTTGAGGATGGATGTGTCGACTGTCGGCAGAATGAGAAAAAAGAAATGCTCGAGTGTAAGGATATATAATGCGAGAAAAAGAGACAGTGGAAAATGGCAGAGGATATTTCCAATACATATATTTACAGCGTCATGGCTGCGAAGCAGATAGGATCTGAACATTTTTCCGGATACACGTACAAATGGTTGGAAAAGGTATGAAAATTTTATCGAGTGTAAATTCGCGCGACCCATATTCTTTCCGGTCATTAATCTTTTTGAAGAAAACCGCACCATCGTTGAGCAATTTAAAGCCATAATGTCCTTTTCTTCAGAACAAAACCTCACATTATCATTGAATCCAATTCGTCGAGAAATCTTGATTAATTATTCCTTCAAGAAAAAAAAATATAAAACCATTATTTTTTTACTAAAAAAAAAAAGAAGTTAATTAAAAAACCCAACTATATCTCGAAATTTTCTCTACAAAGCTAATTGATAAAAAAGCTTGAAAAGAATCTCTTGACCTATTGTTTTTAAAAAGTAGTGCTCTCCTTTTGAAATAATTTAATATAAAGTAAAAACACGTTTGTAAGGTATTTCTTTAGCAGAATATACTTTATACCTTTTAGTTAATATATCATCTCAGTAAATTAAGGTTTTATGTTCTACATGCAAAAGTCATAACGCGAAACTCATATTTCAGGATTTAATAACATAAAAGGAGATTATTTAACTTTTAATCATATTGTGATTGTCGTGCGTGACTCAAGTAGGTTCTTGTGCTTTCATTTTCTCTTATATCAACAATTGCAACCTGCTGCTACTTAATCATCGTGAGTGTATCTCCCCGTGCAATATTTCTGAATACGCAGAAAACATGGACGTCTGCCAAACATGACCCAAATTTGGTCAGGTCATATGGATATATATATATATATGTTTTACTTGTTTACGCGTGAAATATGAACAGTAGGCTACATTACGCACTGGTAAATACGTAGAGGCAATTTTCCATTTTTAAAAATTTTAATTTAACAAACATATTAGTAACGATTATTTTTATGAAGTATTTTTCGCAACATTTATCTATCTTTTGACAATCAAGTCCCTGTTTTAGAATCGATGTATGTTTTGAAAAAAGCTCATTTCCATTTCTTTCGCCGTTATTGCTCTTTTCCAAAGGAACTGTCTAAACGAGAAATCTAAGTGAATTTTCTTGGAAATCAAGATTCTCTTATCGCACGATTTCCAGCCAATATGTGTCCTGAAATATCCATCCGGTTTCCCCGAGCCAATGTAAGTTGGAACCCCCGACTTTTTCACCTCCGCGGTCGACGAGGGCTCCTTCAAACATTCTGAAAAGACACCACGTGATTAAATGTAAAAGAGGGTGGACCGAAGTGTGCGCGCGAGCTTCCTTTCCTTTTATTTGATCCTGCCAAACTCGGGGAAACCGAAGAGTTTGTTTGATCAAATATCCGGGTATTTGCTTTTCAGGGAGAAGGATAAAGAAATTGGCTTTAATTTACAATTATTGCCTGCTGCGGTTCCCGAGACGGGGAATTTCATTTGCTAGCGTCTTTTTACTCCTAATTTCCTCCTTCAATAATTCCGCACTTGAGTCGTGTGGTCGCTCCTTATAAAAAGAGTTTTAATATCCTCTTCAAATTCAAAATTAAACATTTAAAACTCAAATAAAAGTATGATTTTTTGACACGGAAACCCCTATAGGGCATTTAATGCATAATTTATTAAGATACTCTAGTTCCTCTGGGTATTAATTAAAACTGAGAGATTTGCATTGATTATTATATCGTGTTCTGCTAATTAAAAGAGACTTATCCATAAATTGCATTAAAATGCAAATTCGAATCAAATCCCCGTGATGCGCGTGATGTCGACGCAATCCAATCTGACCAACGGGTTGAGACTTTATAATTTGTCGCATATCTGACACCCCAATAAATCGCTGCGCCAAATATTCATCAGGAATAGTTTTATACATAATCCATCAAAAAAGCCATCATTTTTTACAATTCATATTTTACTTCAAATGAAAATCGCCGAGAAGTCAAGTTAAAAAAGAAGATATCATGTTTTTATTTTCTTTTTCGAAACTTTTGACATTTATCTCTTTGCAGAAGTTGAGATATATGTATTTTCACCCTACTAGCTTTTGCACTCCTCAGATCGAATCCCTATCCCACCCAGGAAAATTGGATAAAACACCATCTCTAATTTTCGAATATTGAGAAACTAGGAAACATAAGTTCACGCTTTTTTACCCCACTTTGAGATTGATGTATCCAATGCTAAGAGAAAAGTTGACGATAATCTCGGAAAGAGAGGGTGAGTAATCTTAGCAAATGTATAATCCTGTAGATGTCGAAGCTGTAGTTCAGTCGTATCTCTTTGAGTAGTCAAAGTAGGAAGCAAGAACTTAGCAGAGTTTAGTATCAGGAAACCTGAAGGATGTAATTACATTTTGAGATTTCCACTCCGATGAATTGCGGGTTTAGATATCAGGTTTAATGTCAAATTGAAAATTATTAGATAAATAACATCAAAAGTACCAGCACTTTTACCACAATAAACTTCTCTTTGATATTAGAGGAAATAAAAAATATAGTTCAATACTGCAGAGTCCAAAAGTATAATCTAGTAAGTGACATTTGCCATAGAAACTATATTCCGACATACGTGTACGGGGAAATAACCACTATGGCAAACATCACTTACAAGATTACTTTTGAACAGCAGAATAGCCCATTTTATCATGATTTGCAGACTAAAATGTTGTAGAAATATTTTTAATTATTTTTTGACATACTGTGTCAAGATAGTCATTTTGAGGTATTGAGAGGAAAGTAGATAGAAAAGCATATACATAGTAGGTTTCATATCTGAGAACATTGGATCCTCTGCACAGATATCATCATGAGACAATCCTCTAAGTGGAGTGTGCGCGCTCTCACGGGTTTTACACGCTCACCAGTATCTCTACTTAAATACAAACGCATGCATTCCTACAAAAGCATTTGTATTCTCATTGCATTCCTACTTGTTCAAAGGTACCTATACGCGATAAAAATGAGGTCTTGTAAAAGAATCAGCCTTTGATTGGTTGTTGAAGCGCTCCCCAGATGAATCGATAAGTTTTCTCTTTTCTCTTCGACTTACATCCAATCCCTGCTCTACCTTTTTCCAATCTATTGTCCAAGCTATTGTTTTCTGAAGATGACCCAAATTGGGAAGCCAAATTCTCATCGATTTTAGATTTGCAACTCTCCTCAATCTTATTATTGAAATGAAATAGAGACTATGTAGTTGAAGATTTTCGACTGAAAAGCAGTGATTTTCAGTCTGATTGTATAGGGAGTTCAGCTATCGTTGTCCCTCAATTTGAGTTATAGAAATGCCAGTAAGTAATTATTCAGCATTAATTAGAAATACGAAAGCGAACCTTCGCTTATCATGCTTATCGCGCTAAGTGAGCACGTCTGAAACTGGCAGCCCATTGCAAAAGCACATCGAGCTTAGGAACATTATCCTCAAGTTGCTCGACTCGGCTTGAAATTAACTCGAAGAACGAGACTCTAATTGGATCGGATTTAACATCACTTTAGTATAAAAGCCCTTTCAACAACATCATACAAGAAATAAGTAAATAGCGATAATTTACCAAATATCGTAACATATTCTTATACGAATTTTTTCATTTCCATTACATATTTATTATTTATTTTCTTTTTTAAATAAAATATCTATTTCATAGTAAAGTATTTTCGTCCACTGGGAAAAATTGACAAAAATCTATCCGATTCTTTATTAAGCATAAATTTATGCTTCAAATATATTGAAAAAATGATCTCTAATATATGATTCTGAATAAATTACATTATAATGCTGCCGTAGGAGTTGAAACATAATTGTTTATAAATAAAAATGAACTTTGAATCGATAATCGAGTAGATATTATGTAGAACCTATTTCAGAGGATCTCTTTAGTGTCTGCAGCTGGCATACATGTTGCGGTTGAGAACCGTGTCAACAACGCGACTCAACGGTGGCCTGACTAAATGCTAAAGTTAACAAGCAGATTAGAGTAACGATCGCGTCAACGATAGTCTAAGCAATTTCTATAGCCAGCGAATTGCGAGAGAACGAGGGATGTACAGTACACTGTACACTACACCCCGACCGGTTTCCTAACTGGGTTGAATATGTTAGCGTGCAAAGTTCTACAGCAGTTTAGGAAGATCGCGAGATACTGTGCGCGGTGTATCAACAGTTAGAGCGACTCCAACGTCACATCCCATGCTGGATGCGAGAAGCGACGTTATAACGCGAGTCGAATAGTTTGCCGTTTATCGGGCTCGAGGATCCGTCGAAAACGCCTTGCACGAGCCAACTTGTAGCTAACGACTTTTCTAAGGAACGATTCAAACTTGAGGAACAAAGTCGCTAAAGTCCTGGCCAAGTAGAAACTCACCAGGAATTTGGATGACTATTGTTTCCAAATTGTACAATTCATGGCGATTTAACGATTATTTATACTTGCACAGTCCTATTTAACTATTTTTAAGTAGGTTTTCAAATTACTTTATATAGTACTTTTCTCCAGGAAACCTCGCCCTTCAGGTATAAAGTTCCTCATGAAACAGAGCTAGATTTCTAAAAAGAAGATAGTATCACCATCGGAAACTCAATTTCGCCGACAACAAAGTAAGTTATTTTGGTTACTCAGCGGCTTTCAACACGGCAATATATTGTCAGCGATTGATCTGGCTCCCTCTTTCGTTTCATAATTATGCAAATTTCTTATTCCTTTTGATATTTTTCTCGGCTTGACGAGGACGTTTTTGTAGTGGAGATGTGATTGAAGAATATTACAATGGTAGTATAGCACGCTAACGAGGTCTGTGTTCAACGTTGTCAAGAAAAAATTGTAGCTCAAGACACACATACTTGCCTAGGAGGGTTTATATCTCCAGATAACAGGAAAGTTTCTTTGGCCTCGAAGAGATAAAACTGGATAATGTCTTCCGGGAGTGGACTAACATTCACCATAGTGTCTAAATTTATTTATTTTTCTGCAGATCTTAAGTACAGAATTAAAGTACAGCTGCATAGTACAGCTGCTAAGTACACCTACTGAATAAATTTGCAAATTAAACTTTGAAATAGCTGTAAAGTGCAATTTTTGTCATTCAAAAACCTCCGCAGACGTCGTCAATCTTCCGTCAAAAAAGTGCCAACTAAGAAAAAAAAAGTAAAGAAGCACTTTCCTAAAAAGGTCTCCAACTTGCAAGAATGTTTCTTTAACCTCGAGGAGATGAAACTTGACAATTTCTCTTCTAAAGAATCCACTAACATTTTTCTTCGTTTCCACATTTGTCTCTATTCTCCCAAGTACTTAATCGTTTGTTTTCGAGAACAGTGGTGGAGTTTCGTGTTCTCTACTCTAAAGTTCTGACATAATAAGGTAGTAATAATAGGGTGAATTGAATGGAGTTTCTCCTGACGTCTATTTAAAGCTTGTCAGTAGAAAGGACTTGGCAAAGGTAATATGAACCCCACATTTAGTTAACTAAAACCGCGCACGCCAATTCAAGCGTGACCCTTCCGAATACCCGATTATTATAGATTCCAAAGCTGTCTATTACGAACTGCAGACGTTAGAAGCACTTGGAGCAAAGTACCAATAGTTAATTAATGATTAATCACTACATTCGCAAATGAAGAGACTCCATCATGAAGCTCTTCATTCAAGGGAAGATAATAGACTTTCAAACATTTAGTTTATATGCATATGTCACAATAATAATGTAATTGATCAACTATTATTCTCTCTATCCATCTGAATCTTCAGAATAAAAGGCAGATTATTGATTTACTAGCAGAACAATTTCCAAAGGTTGGAAACCAAAAAGTGAAAGTGAAAAGTTACATATTCGCTTCCCTGCATTTCTAGCTTCTTTAGTCACGGTTTCATAACAAGATTGTTTTAAGAATGTTGTATTTTTCTTTTTCAGATGAGAAGAGCATTCTTGGGAAGTAAAGAGTGGACAAAATGGAATGGGTTGCCTGGCAAAAGTTTGTGGATCGTTGACTCCGAGAGGTAACATCCTCATTATCCAAATGTATTTTTACAAAGTGAACTCTTTTCAACATGTTTCATACACTGGATTATTTTTTTGACAAAAAACTTAATACATTATACTGCGGTATAATAATAATAATAATAATATATAAGCATATAATAAGCTTCTTTTATGTTTATAGAATTTGAGCTCATTATGATATTAATATTAGAGGTTCTCGAGTACTAACGATAAATTTATTATGATTAATATTTTTTGTTGTGCGGAAGCATTATTGAACCGTGAGAAGCCAATTCAGAATACTTGAAAACTTTTTCTCTCGATGGGGAGAGAAAATGAAATTCCTCCATTTCGGAAAAGTTTATCTTGTACGAACGATTAAATATTTATAATCTCAGAATGAAAGTTAATGAAATGTATATGCCAATCTTGATAAATCTGAAAAAAATACTAGTGGATTCCTGACGCGGGTCTGACACAGATGTCTGGTTGATCTCAAATCCTCATCAAAAGTTTCAAACATTTTCCTAATTAAGCAAATGCAAATATTCAGCAACCATATATTCTGCAGGTGAAGAACGCAATACTAATTAATTATACATTTCATTTGCAACAAAGCAGGGACATATAATACGTAAACACCTAATTCGACTAAAATTTGTAGAAACTCTCTTATATGTGTGGGAAAGGCTAGCGTGGGATCGAAAAAGTAACAAAGGCAGTCTGGACAGGATAACCCGGACGTTTCGCAGTAAAAATATGAAGGATAGTAAAACCGAGCGAGCTTTCTGTGGGTGGCTCGCGAGATTTACACCCTTCGACGCTCTTTCGTGAGGGGAACGACTTCAAAGGGCTAAATGTTCAAGCCACACACCATGGACTGGTGGAACTTTTATACGATCATACATACTTTGTTCTCTCGGGCGAACATACGCGGTTGCGTAGCCACGTATGCGTACACACATCCCTTGGCAAACAGCGCGACGCCGCTCCCGCTTTCCTGTATGCGTTGGGTGCATTCACGTAAGCAAGAGTTTACTTGCATGGCCTCACCTACTTTTTCTCATCCACTGAAAGGCCGACGAAGTACCGGAAGTCGCTACCCAGTTTAAAAGTAGATGGAAAAAATGCTGCCCTATTATTGTCTTTATCGTTACAAGATTCGCGCGCAATTTGCTTTAATTGGAAATTCTGGGTCGATGCAATTACTCGTGTCCTTCTGCATGAATATCGAGGGTTCACAAATTACTGGCTGATTAAGTTTTTTGAATGAACTGCGATCCATTCTCGATTGAAATGAATTCCCGATCTGTACTTCGTTTTTTTGGGCAGTTATACGCTTTTTTTATTTATAAAAGCTTTTTTATAGGTAGAACACCACTGTTTTAACTGAACTTGGAAAAAAATAGTGCCTATGAACAAAATAAATCCATTTCATGACGTTATAAGAATTGAAATTTCTTAGATCGAAGATACTATACTTTCCAAGTATCAGTTATTCATGTTAGATCTGGGAATTGATTTCATCGAATGAGAAACATGGGATTTCGAAGATACGATACTTCTAAGAAGGTAATAAAGAGAAGGACAGCCACGTATCACATTTTCGCATCGTCTCGTCTCCTATCTTGCAAAGGTTCACCTCAGAGACTATGTCGCTCATAAGGGAATCAGTAGTTACAACTCAGCGCCTCTCAACATCTATCCTCATGTCATCCAATTACTCGAAAACCCTAGAAAATGAGATAACAAAACAATTCTACAGATTATTTCTAAATTGAGACGGCTTTTCTTAATTGAATTCCATCTTGTTAATTTTAACTGCAAGGATTAAATTCATAATTTATTCAGACGTAGCTAGTATAAGAATAAATGCTATTGTCATATTGGTCAATTCGTTTCTGGTTGTGACAGAAATATTGATTATCTATTTTATATTCTCATTATATTAAATATTGATTTGAGTAATTGCATAAGTCAATTAATGGCTGTGGAAATAGAGCATTGTGATAAACTAATAATGAGAGGAAATATTCAGCTATTGAGCCATTTTTATAGATTTTCCAATCCCTGTTTTATTATCTTCTTATTCTTTTCTATACTTTTTCTAATTTCTAATAATGTCTAACAGTTTCTATTTCTTGACGTCCAGTCAGTAAAATTGATTAACTTGGAGAATTTTCTCCTGAGTTTCCGATAGTTTGAAAAAATATAGGCGACTATTAGATGATTGTTCTTTGAAACGCTGTAAGAATTGAGAAACGCTGGCGAATAGGATAGAAGGCCACATTGTTTGTTACGAGTCCAGGTTTACGATGTCCCAACGGGAACAAGTGCCCAAGGAAACAGGAGAACACGTCTTCTCTGCCCGAAAAGGGAAAGATGTTATCGTCCCCCACGTCACGTATGTGTGTGAGTTTGTGAATGTGTGACTCGAATAACGAGACCAGCCCCGTGCCCTACACAGATATCTTATCGTCTCCTCGCAGAAATGTTAATGCGATTCGCGTCCTCCTGTTCTGCTGTCTCACGTATATTTCGTTGCAGGATTTCATTTGCACCTATCTACGTCATTCTCGCTATCCATCACTTCTGAAAGTAAACGTTTGTCTCTGGGAAAGGTTAGCTTCTGACTACACGTACAGACTTTGTTTTATCTCAGAAAGGAAAATTTCCAACCTTCTGAAAATAAACCACTTTGATCAATTGGTCGCTTCAAACATATTTCAGGATGAAAATCTAATTTATTTTAGCCTATTGGTTATATATGTCCATTGCTTAGCATTTTTCCAATCATGGGCTTTTTTTGCAAAAAAAGAAGGCAGAAATGAAAAAGGAAATAAGTAAACTGGAATCTCGAAATGGCCAATTTTTTCATCGTGGCTGTAAGATCAATTGAAAACATTCAGAGCTTTGAGGTCAAATTGAACTGGAGGTGGATTTGAAAGCTACTGAAAATCCAGAAGAACCGATACTCACCAGATAAGCCAAGATTGGCTCTGGATCTAAAGCCGACTAAAGAAAGCTGTAAGCATCTAGCAACTATTCAGACGAAGACGGATATCTTTTACTTCGCGGTTCACAGAAAACATCCCTCTTTATGGACGTCTCGAGGGAGAGAAACCATGAAATTAGTTGAGGAGGAATTTTTAGAATATAGTCTCCATAACAAAATAATGAAAAAAATATGGAAGATTTATTAAATAATTTTATTATATAGAAGAAATTGAATTGAACAAAGGGAATTTTTTCGATTATTATTATGAACGAATTCTGGAGGATAATTTTCAAAAAGTAATAATATAACAAGTCGCCTTTGAATATAATCCGCGCATCAAGAGCCTCTTAACCAAATCTTTCGCGATTTCATTTCCGCTTGACTTGCGTTCAAATTTGTGAGCTTTCCTTTCCTTCGCAATTATTACTTCACAATGCAACCACGAATTCTTGGCGCGATTCCCAGTTCTTTCAAAGAAATATCGCCTTATTTTATTATTTATGGTACAAATGCGAGCTGCATATAGAGACATTTTATTTTCGCCAAATGGATGTTGACTTTGGGAGATTGTATTTTTGATCTTTAAAAAAGAAAATTGTTTTTGGGATCGAAACGTAAAAGTGTTTTGACATTTTTGAAAGGAATTTTGACTCAAATGTATTTTCTTTTTATGTTTTTGTATTTTCTTCGATTATTATCGATATAATAATAATATCATGACAGATGGAGATAGGAGTGCATTGCATTTTCTACAAAACCGAGCATCGGCCCGATAATTGCCGAAAATTATTGCTGACTCGATACATCACTGAACATGCACAACATTACGCACGAAATTTCGCAAACAAATTGTAATTCCGACACAAATTTGTGATCGCATGTGCAGTGTGCGATTCGTATCAATGCAGACCACTATCGACCTCATTTGCTTGATTAACCATTTTTCAAGCCCGTCCCTCTTTTCCAGACATTCGCATTTCACAATTCTACTCTGGTGTAACAAACAAGCTTTATCCATAAAGTTGAATTAAGTATTGTTCTAAATATCCCTGAATTAAAAGAACAAGACTTAATTAAAATGTCAGACAAAACCTTTCAAATATTAAATGGCAGATAAGATTGTTGACGATCGTAATTACACATTTTGTCAGAACAGTTTTAATAAAACGAATTGTATTATTAAGTAATTATACTTAATGAGAAGCAGTAAGATGACTTTGTTTTGTTTTAGGAATGAAATTTCTTTTCTTACTTTAAAACAGAAATTGAGTATCTGGAAAGCTAATTTGAAAAATTTTCAGTGCAATCTAGAAGACGCTAAGAATTCCTCCTCCTCTCACTTTTCCGATGCAGTATCGTTAGTTTTGCATAAGAAGTGCATAATTATCCAGCTCGCGTGTTCATAGAAGTAATTAGTGCACTTTCTCATCTAAAATATTCGACTTCTCAATTTGAGAAAAAAATTCTTACTAAACAGTGAAAATTCATCCAAAATTTCTAAATGAACAAGTGTAAAATTCCTAGAACTATTTTTCCTTTTCTCTCACCTTTTTATTGTAATATCTTTTGTTTTTAACTTATATTTGTGAAGAGGGGCGGAGTTAGATGAGGGGAGAGCGTGCAAGCTGACAAAAGAATACGTGAGGGTTATTAACAGGTGAAGGACTGGGGAAAGAATGAAAGGGGTGGAAATTAGAGGGAAGGAATAGTATATCAGTCAACAAGATCTTAGAGAACATTTATGCGACGTATATTTCAAAGATTTCCAGTATATTATAGAATTCATTTTTTTTTTAAAGAATAGCAGCTATTTTCCATAAAAAGGTTTTCGAGAAGGGGGTCCAATCATGTTTTTCAAAGAATAGAAGGGAAGGAAGGTTCTTGTTTTATGTTTTGTAACAGTTCTTCTGAATACCAGCAATCGAGTTAATGCATTAAAGAATCGATAAAAAAGAGTTTCCAATTCGTCACATCACGAATCGAAGTACGTTCTCATCTATCTCGTGAAAAGTTTTAAAAACCTTTGGAGCTTTCCACTTGCTCGATATTTTTTCGGAGACGATTCTCGCCGTCCTCGATAAATCTACCCCTTCTTCTGTACTGGGTTTTAAAGAGGATTTAAGGTTGACAATTTAATTTTCCCAATGCCTCTTTCGTTGTCAGGATAGAGCCTTCTGGGCACATTGAGAAAGAGTCTATTAAGGTAATTTTTTGAGAACTTTCACACAATTCTTTTGCTATTAACCCTACATCGAACTATGGTGCGTATTTAAACGCTCAGGTGGAAAAGCGTGTTTTACCTGAATCGATAAGAAGGGACATTAGCGATATTAACACCCGGTAACTTACGACCGCTTTCTCTTATAAATTTATGTTAATTCGAGAATGCTTCCTACTCCGAGGAAATTGAAGTTTACTCGCCCTTGTGGATAATCTTTAAGTTGGTTTGATAATTTATGAATATTGAAATTTGTTTTCTTTTGCCAAGATCTTTGTTGGATTTATTCCTGACTTATAAATATTAAATTATTCGTAGACTTCAATTTTAAAGGATAATCTTGATATCCTCGCCTTTCTTTCTTTTTAGCCAACTGTGGATGCGAGGATGTCGTGTAAAGAGCATTGTTAACTCAAACGAGGCGAGAATAAATGCGTTATCGTTATAAGGGTTTGAGGGGTTGAGATGCTTTGAGTGGATAGTCTTACTGTTATGACAAGTAATTTATACATAAAGTTCATATAACGTGACCCGATTTGCCATGAAAACCCGCGCAACGATCCGCCGAGCGCCATTTAATGGTCGTCACTCGGCACTTCCTGCTACAGGGATTTCCTCCAGACTTGAGTACCAGAAAATGGAATGAGGTGGTAGAGAATTCAACGGCGAGAATTTAACATCGCACTTTCTTCTTCATTACACAAGCGACTAAGTTCATTCGTTTGCAACGAATCTCCTTTTGTAAAATTTAACGCGCAAAATATTTATAAGTCACTCGACAACTGCCTCCGTTACATTACAACAACGACCAGCTACAAACGAGACAAAGAAATTTGAATTTCATGGCGTTGAGATGTCTGCTACTTATTCTGTATCCAGGGATCAAATTAACTATCCTTTATAAAATAGCATAATATTTCTCCTCTTTTCTTCTTAATACGCTGCGTACGCTAATTTTCGCACATTGAGTGACAGACGAAAGGGAACTTTTAAAAGTATATAATTTGGATAAACTACTGCTAATTGCGTTGAAATTTTTATCACAACTGATGCTTAAAGTTCTTTTAAGCGAATTTCGTAATAAATTAAAATTAACGTCCGCGCGCCTTGCATATTTACATAAAAATTTTGCTGAGATTAGAGCGTATAATGAAGGGTTTCGAGTGTTGAACAAATCGATGCAGATTACCGCCTCGGATTTAATCTATCCGACGTGTATTTTCGTATCATTAACTAGGCGAGATTTTTCACTCTCATATGCACTTGATTTTTATTAACAAAAATATATTAAGCTTCTTTAAAGTTTTTTTCAGAAGATCCAATGAAAAGAAAATTCCGAAACAATATTCCACTCGTAACAGAAGAGCAAATCACTTCTATTCATTTTTCATATTCCTTGGCAAACTTTCAATCATCCTGTTGCACACTCGCCAATTGTTTTTCTCTCCAATCTGCGTCCAGCTCTTTTTATACAGGAAAAAATCGTAAGTGTGGAAAGTGTATGACATACGATTCTGTCGCGAAAAAGGTAGAAAGGGGTAAAATGAGTCCGAAACTATTCAACTTTTATGGCGGATGCAAAGCAGCCGTGGCTTATCGCACGACTGTTTGTATGGTGATCTATCCTCCACCAGGAAGTCGGTCCTCCACCTCCCGGCCTACATACCAAGAGTTATGACCGGGACTGGTGCACATATGTCATACAAACGTATAAAGTCTGCGCAAGGCATATGAGGAAACAGGAGACATCACCTACGAGTTACGTTAAAGAGAACCACGACTAAGGCACACTGTAAAAACTAGTATCTTAAATGGAACCACTTTTGGGTTCCAATGGATATGCAACAAACCAGAACTCCTACGGTGTGAAATTCACTCTTTTTCGAAAATGGATCCAAAGGAACCAAATTTTGTCGTCCAAAATAACCACATTACTTGACAGATGCAGTGTTCTCAAAGTTGGCTCCCTGCGTGCGCAGCGTATATTAGTGAAATTCTGCCATTGGCTGTAATGTGGCGCGCGATTCAAAATCGAATTGATTTAATTCGATCTTGAATCGCGCGCACATTACAGCCAATGGCAGAATTTCTCTAACACACGCTGCGCGCGCAGGGAGCCAACTTTGAGAACACTGAACAGATGAGCAAAAACAAAAACAAGTAAAAGAGCCTTTACAGGTAACTTCATGTCATCAAAGGAACCACTTTTAGTAGTTCTTTACTTCTGATTAACACCCCGATTTTGACAGATTCTAAAGGAACCACATTTTCAACGGAGCTGCAACAGCGTGGAACCTCTAGTTTTTTCTGTGCACGAATTATATCGGAGAGTTCACCATTTCATGCAAAACTCTTATTCTTAATCGCATATATTTCTTTAAAATAGTTCCAAATAATTTATCATATTTTCCCACCCTCATATTCCCTTACGAACCTTACCAGAATGAAAAAGAAAGATTCAAATTAAAAATAAACCTCGAAGAATGTCCTTCCTTGAAATAATTCGGGAAAGTGTCCACAAGTAGTGAACTAGGTCAATAATGAAAGAAAGTAAAATGAGGTGCAGGAATTCCATCTTTCGTGCTTTTCGCTCACACGTCAGACGTGAATGGCGTCACCTGACGCGTTCAATTTCAGCACATTGATGCCTATCGCACCTTCCAGGCTCTGGCCTCTCCTATTCTACAATGTAGAGTCAATCTCGATTCGCCGTCGTGGTGCATTAATGTTTCCCGCAGTGAATAATGAAGGAACTACACCAGTTACTCGAGCAAGCCCCCAGCAGATATTCGAGCGTAGTTCCAGTTAGCCTCTGGAAAATAATAGCTTTCACGATTTACCAATTTGTTTCAACTAATGGACGTAAGCAAAAGCGAATAAAACAAGTCGATTAAAACGAGTAGCCGGAATACTGATTTAGATTCTGGGTGATTAATTAATTCTTTTGAATTTAATCGAGCGATTAAATTCTTGAATGAATTTTTCAAAAAAACTAGAGATTTTTGATTTATTAAAATTAATTTATTATTATTTCTAATAGTCAACGATGCATTTAAAATGAGAGAAATTTTTTCCTGGATCTCCAATTAATTATGCTAATTAAAATGAATGAAAACCGGTAAACACTAATTGAGTTAACTAGAATTTATTGGTGCACTAATTAAAGCAATAAAATCTTAATAAAGCTTCCCACTAGGAATAATAAATCGCTCAGAATTCAAGTGTGGCTCTTAAGACGATGACGCATCGACGTTAATTTTCGACATTGCCTCAAGATCTAATTATGCACATCCAGAGAGAGCATCATCTAACTTTGGAAAGTTCGCACACTCTCGGATTTCTGGAAAACGTGACTGACGATGATACGTTTCTACCGGAACTTAAATTTGTGCTTTGCTATCCCTAGACTCAGTTTCTCACGTTTCTGACCTTGGAGATAATTTTAGGAAACTTTAGATTTAATAAATTAGAGAGATATGGAATTAAAACCAGTTTTTATAGGATCTTTTACCTGATGACGTCTGCAGAATATAAAACGTTTAGTTTTTCAAAAACTGTGTCAGGTATTAATTTTCCTTAATCAGCTCTGTATAGAAAAATGATTTTATCTGAAGCTTCTAAAAGGAGCACTTTCAAAACGAACAAATCGTTGATGGATTTTGAAAGCCATTTTACTGTAAAACACTAACTAGAAAGTGTAGAAATGAACGTAGGACTTGTAACAAATAACACTTATCTTTAGCTATACAGATACCGAGATATTTTCAGCGAGAATGGAATATGATTTATTACGTTTGCAAGCCTCCTATAACAACGAGTGTGGAACGTGTTGAAGTGTCCACGTTCATCATTAAAATTAATGGGCATTGGATGACAGTGACGAACGAACAAAATTGCATCAGTATATCAGCAACTACGAACTTGAGTACTTTCCTTGATGAACTATTTATCAACCAATAGCCACTTTTTGTTCAATTGGTTCTTCTTGTTCATGAAACACTAGATTCAAAGTCGCTCTCAATCAAGCCCGGACGCTTTCAATTTAAAAGCAATCATCTTTTTGAAAATTTTCTATTTGAAAAACTCAAAATTGAACGTTTCAAAGCGCATGTTTATTTTACAAATAACAATTTTAATTATTGAAAAGCAATATCAGTTTTTTTTTATTGCTCTCTGTTTCTTTGTTGGCAATTAAGTTCAGTTGGAAAAGAGGAATCTTCTTACTGTCCGTTCGCTATAGATCGAAGTAATAAAACTGTTGCTTCGCTTGCCAGAGAAAATGGAAGCATCAAAGTTCGGTCGCGTAAAAGTCATTGATTTTATGCTTTCCTTCCGATTACATCCGGACCTTTCATATCCGATAAAAATTTCAGCACGCAAACCGGGAAAATTACCTGATGGAAGTGAAACCTCATAACGGCTCTCGAGATGGATTTCTTATTCTTGCTCGTCAGTAACGCTCTAATGGAAATTCACGGAAACTACAGAAGGTTTTAGCGGGGTTTTAACCCATTATATGGTTCGGTAGGTCGATTTGCGTTAGCATGATTTCGTTATCGTAATACGATTGAGCATCGAAAATATGTCTATTATAGCCGATGGAAGTCGTTATTAGGTAATGCATTAGAGAATCCATTATCGAAGAATCTACAAAAGAAAAAAAAAAGGAAAATTATAAATTACTAACATCCATTCTAAATATCTAATCTGCTGGATATTTTTCTTCTATGAAGACAAATCCTATTGATTATTAAACTTTATTTTATGCCGAAAATGTTTAAAAATTGTAGGATTTTTCATGAAAAAGTAAATACGGGTGAAAATAGTATATATTATATATTGTTAGTACGCTAATTGAACAGATATAGAATCAGCCTACGTTCATTTGATGAGAAACAAGTATGTACATGCAAATTGGATGTTTGAAATTTCAAACCACTCGAAAGCTCGGATAATAGTTTTCCCGAGTCTTTGGACGAGTGTTTGGTCGATAACGCGTCAACGCGAAATATCGGGAAAATTGCCAAACAGAGATACGCGTTTTATACATTTGAGCACACGATGAGGCTTCAACGAGGAGCTTGAACGGTTTTATGGGGTTTCGTTCTCTTCGAGTGCGATTGCATTATGCGTGAAACTTTGCATTGAAAATTGAAATTAATCGACACTGACATTTGACTAATTGAATCTTTTTTAAATCCAATCATGATTTTGAACCTAACTTGATTTAATGCAGATTAGACAGCAATTGTTTTCCGGTGGAGGAACAATCAGCATCTGCAATGCAATGATGGTCGGTTATGTTATAACATGGCCCGTTTATCATTGTGAAATTGTCTCGAACCAAGTGCCCATTGTTGCGGTGGATATGAAACGTACTAAACTAACCGCAGACGTCATTAAAATTAATGGGTCTTCATTGACAGAGACGGTTGACCCAGATGGCTTTTGATAAAAGCAATCGAGTACCTTCTCATGTTTGAAGAAATTTGCAAATATCGATGCTTGAGAGTGGAAGCACACTACCGATGACACTTGAACGCCTCTCGTAAATGTTGTCGAGCAAATGGACCTTCAGAGCTTCGGGAAGCCATCGCTGTTTTACGACTTATGGATAACACGCGAGAATCGCAAGAGTTCAGTTTTAGCTGTGTTTTAGGTGCCACTACGAATCGAGGTTAACATCGCGTGAACAGAAAAATTAATGCTCAAACTTTAAGGGCACCTATCACAATTTTTATCGCTAGTTTCATCCATTCAATAATTTCAAGTTTCAAACTCTATTTAGGAAAAGTTTGCTTTTCCTATCGGTTTTATGAGAAATCATCAATTTCAGAATTTCATCAAACGTCAAATAGTATTTCGCGTACATTGAAAAAAATATGCGTTTACTAATAAAAAAGTTTTGTGTGAGAGCTTGGAGTTTCCTCGATATTATATAAAACTTTGAAATACTGGATTTCGCACGTTTCGATATAAAAATATGCATTGTCAGAATAAATAAATGTTGTTTTATTTAAAAGCATCACGTACATAAATAAAAGTAAAAATATACTGTGTTTACGAAAGAGATAAAGTTTAATATTCTTCTCTTGAGTGGTTCATGGTAACTGATGAAAGCATTATTGCGTAGTAAATGGACTGCAAACTATAAGACAGCCAATATTAGTTGTTAAATAGACATGTGTACGTAGGTTATGAATACATTATAAAGGCAAACACCTGTAGGAGTCAATGAATATTTCCCAACTAATATCTGCATAGAATAATTTAATCTAGCCAAAAAAACACCAAAATATTTAACACATTTTTCTTTTGTTTTTGAGCGTAACTTTTTAAATATCATTTTCTTTCCTAAATAAAATAGTATAAAATATCCCCTTTTATTCGGTCTGCAAGTCTTTATTGAAGTTGACTCGTACTCACATCCCAAGCCTGTATATAATTTTATCTGCCTTGAGAACTTGTTAGCGAACTCGCAGGAGTCGAAAGAAAAGGCGCGGCCATAAAAATGCGTAATTTCCTTTCGACCCTAGCATTTTCTTCGCTTTTTGTTTCTTTCTCTTCCTTGCCCCTTTCCCCCAGTTTCATTGAATCGTATCCTCATCCATCTTCGTATCTGGTTCTGCAAAGTTTCCTTCTAACTTTTCCTACCAGAGAAAGATGACGATGACTTCTCATGTTTCTTTACGGACAGAGGAACCCTGCCCAAGGAGGTATCTTCTTTCCTCTCCGATTCTATAAGACGAGTGTTCTTATTACTTTGTTGTTCGAAACGAGATTTCAATCTTACGCTTGAAAAGAGACTAATGCTACAACTTTTTCATGATGCCGTAATTCATCAATCATAGTACAAACCTCATCTCGTTGTAAATTGGATGGAGTTAATTCCAGTTTTTAATCGTGAAAGTTCAGAATTTATCACGAGCGGGATTTATTAGATGATAGATTTGTTAAGAGGTAAAAAACTATTTATTCTCGTGTAAACTTTTAGGCAAATATCATTAATCCTGCTAATGTTACTGAAAGATCTATAATGGTGAGCAATTTCGAAGACGTTAAAGACGTCCCTTGAGGCGTCAAAGAAGCATCTCAACTACTTCCCGAGAGAATTTCCGTGATGTTAATTAACGTCTAACTTGTCTTCATAAAGGATAGTTAGAAACAAATGTCAAGTACCAACTTTCTTCGTTTACTAAAGAAACGTTTATTTTGTTTCATCGAAAAAATCGATGAAGTCTTTTATGGATAAAATGCTTCTTTAAGTTAAAGAAGGGCTGCTAATGAATTTCATTTCTAAACGATTTTTAAACATTAATCACTTAGAAATGATCATTTTATAAATTATTTGCTTTTATTTTTGTGAAGACCATCAAGTTTAATGTAGTTCCTCCACCAAACAAGTTTCCTAATTTTATTTTGTTTATTATTAATCGTTCGAAGTTCTTGGAAAATTGCTCACTTTTATTAGGGTGTGTTGATTATGAATAGACTGACATTGTGTGAGACGGATGAGTAGAGGGGGTCTCTCTCGAAATTTTCAACCTTAGGACACCTCTGTCTCTCAGTTTTGTTTTTACTCTCGATCGGAAAGGTTGTGCGGCAGTTTTAATTATTTGGAAATTAAATTACCGAGTGTAAGTGAAAGTATGTAAATGAAAGTTTAATTTAAGTGCAAGTGCCAATGGATTAGCAGAAGTTCGAGGTTCAGGGAACATCTTGTAATTGGGATAAAAGAAGAAGGTGCATAATTTAAGAAATATTAATTATAAAAATTATTCAATTTGATATAAGAACTCAAATTTGTAATTACCGATATTTTCGTGTGAATATATCGATTTTTCGGTATAAATAACTGAATTTTCTCAGTATAAAGAGAGAAGTCCTTTTAATTAATCCAAATTAACTGATTGTTCCAGAATCTGAAGCTGGACGCTGCAGCCATCGTTTCGACGTGGGATTACGCGACGGTAAGTCACTTAAAAAGGATGTGAACGATTGGGTGACTTGCTCGAAGTTTTCAACCTTCGGTCCTTTTTCTCTCGGTTCGGTGTCCTCGATCGGTGAGGTTGTGCGGAAGTTGTTAATTAACATTAAATTAGGCAAGTGTAAGTGAGTGTGAGTGCAAGTGTTAGTGTAGTGCAAGTGCCATTGGATTAATAGTGATATCAGGTTCAGGGAACATTTTACAATTTGGACAAGAGAAAGAGGTAAATTTTCCTTCATTAGGAAAGTTATTTGATTTTCAAAAATGTTTAATTAATCCAAATTAATTAATTGTTTCAGAATCTGAAGCTAGGCAATTCAAACGTAAGTGATTTTTTTTGTTTTGAATTCACTCTTAACTCGGTTGTTTCTTCAGAATTGGATTGTTTATTTTATTTGACACTTTGTCGCTCGGTTAGGCTTATTGTTCTGATAATATGGATGAGCTATTTGTGTCCAAACTGAACTAACCTTGAGAGAAATTAATCTAGCGAAGATGTAGATAGCTAGCGGTCAGAATTGTTTATTGTCCTTGGTAATGAAAGATCCCTAATACATATACGTCCATTAGTTGAAGTCACGAAACTGATAAATAACTGAGATTAAATCGATCCTGGAAAGCACGGAAGGTGGAAAATAAGCTCAAATGCAATTACACAGCCATCTTGGATAAAATAGATTTGTTCTTAAAGGAAACCTACTTTGGAAACTACTTCGCCAAGTTAGATTTCGCCTAGCACATACCACAAACGTCAAGGCATTACCCTTCATTAACCTTCGTCTGCCGGATGCAATCAAAGTACGGGTGCAGTAATAACGGAAGCCGTTCCTTCGAGACCCTCTCTCGATACCTCGCATATCGCATAACACTTTCGCCAGCTAAACTGTAATCGAATTAGTGAGGATAACAGGGTTTCATTAAGTCTGAAAAATCGCTCCCCTAGTTATTTTCTTCATGGCAAATCCATCCTGGGAATCAGGCAGATCGGATTCTGTTTACGCCTCTAGCTGTGCCAATTATTTCCAAAATCGATCTTCGAATTACGTGTTATTGCTCCGTTGAAATGGAGGGCTACGTAATCAATTTTGAGTTCAGAATCCTTAAAAATTCATCCGTTTAAATTACGCAATTTTTTATTTAAGGTTCTGTAAAATCGAACAATAACTTTTTATTTTGAGCTTTGGTAATAACAAATTTAAATTTTTAATATAACAAGTGATCAATGTTTCATCATTTTCAGCAAAAGGTTCAGAATATACAATACCATAGAAACTTTAAATTGTAGTTTCCAGAATTGAAAAATATTATGGTCCCTGACAAGCAGGAGCGAGAATCAGTAGTATAGGTTTATTTGCGGTCAGCCGGTAGGACATTTCAATTTATTCAATTTATTCTTTGAGAATTCTCGAAATTGTAAATAATCGCTAACTTTTTTTTCCTGATTATTCATTCATAATAACGTACTATGCGAAAATTAATGAAATCACAATAAAACTGAATAAATTCCGTAACTTCTTAAATAATATAATTCAATTTGAACTAATTCACATTTAGAAAGGGAAGTTTAGTTTGAAACTCATACTTGAGGAATATTAAGCCGTAATTTGTGTTTATCTTGCAATGTTTTTGTTATTCACATATCATATGAATTTTTAACGAAAGTTGAAAATGCGACCATGCGAGAGAAAACAGTGAATTATGAAATCGATACTCAGTCAAAATAGGATTATTGACTAGCACAATTATAAATAATATTTGAGTGTAATTCCAATAGATTGCCTAAAAATATATTATGCAGTATTTTTTTTTCACATAAGATAAATATTTTTCGAGATTTTCATAAAATTAATATTTTTTAACCAAATAAGTAAATAATTTAATTTCTATTAGCCTGCTGTTAAAAACCGTAACTGTGTCACTGCTTTTCTGATATTCTTAAGTAACCTTTCAGCAGTATTCCTGAATAATTAATGCAAATTAAATGTTATCAAGTACCACGAGCATATAAAGGAACCATGTTTAATAAATTAATATCTTTAATGTAAGTTATGAATAAAATATAAATAAATATAAATTTCCTCTCTTAAACTTGCTCTCTTTTCTATATTTTCTGAGGGGAAAAATAAGATAAGAGAAAATAAGGAAGAAAGATACACACAAAGAGGAGGAAAAAAAGTGAGAGATGAAGTTTACACAAAAAAAACTTCAGCTTTACTAAAATAAACTTTATTATGCTCAACAATGTTTGAGTTCCAACTTATCTTCCGCGTATGTTACTCTAATTTGCTCCTCAAGCTTCCTTCAAAGATTTAGTTACTCTTATTACAAAATAATAAATAGTACAAGAATATTTCCATTTTTCAATATATTTTAATATACTGAATGATATACAATTAGTGACTATTATTTGCAAAAATGAATACTTCTTCAGCTTTCAAAGCTTTTCAAAAATAATTTAATTTCAGAGAACTCAAATTTAATATTTAAATGAAAAAGCACGTCTCAATTCCTTTAAATTATAAACAAAGATAACTATGTAAAATTCACCTCAGTTCGATGCCTTGATTTCCCTTCTCATTGATGCTGACAATAACGTCACGTGGGTAGGACTGAATTGTCTTATCGCCGGTGCACTTTGTGGAAGTCACTTTGAAATGCGAAGTTTGCAAGGACCGATTAATTAACGCGATCGCGTTGCAGAAGTCCTTACGGACCAAATCACCAGGGAATACAGAATGCGATTTCGAATATGACTGCGCTCGAATCCACGAATTCCGGCAAATAAAATCCCATAAATTCCAAGTCACGAGTCAACCGTCACACCGTGCCATTCCCCTCGTTCGTGCTCGATTGGAAACGTCCTGAAAACTCGTTACACGTACACAGCTTGAACGCGTGGACTATCCACTATTTTCCCTGTCCCTCAAGTGACAACTTGTCCCACCTCTGCCTCTAGTTTCTCGTTATCGCCCGGCTTCTTCTTCCAAGGAGGAATTTCCCTTTGGCTGCTGCTCTGGAACTCCTTGAATTTCGAGATAACAGCAAATCCTTCCTTTTTCCAATTCACTCTTATTGCCTTCCTCTTGGCAAGAAAGTCGGATACAGAATCACTCAGCAACTCGAAATTCACCGATTTTTAATTTACACCTCTTAAACAATTTGCAATTGTCTCAAGTAAAGTGCAATTGGAATTCGATAACTTTTCTGTCAATACCTAGAGAAGAATCGCTTCTTTTATTTCCTGCCAATCAATTTTTAATTCATACAATTGTTTATACCTGAAATAAGGCGCACTTTATTTCAAAAGCTCTTTCCCGCCAATTCTAATGAACAGGTACTACTCTTATGATCAACTTTCAATCTACTATGCAATTGTTTATGCCTGAAGCATGGCGCACCAATTCACTCTTTTTTCCCGCCAATAGAAGAATCCCTTTTGCCAAATTACGCAATCGTTTATTCCTGAAATACACAGGAGTTTTAAAATTCAGTACTCCCGCCAATGTAAATGGACTTTGAAAAAGTTTTAGAAACTTTTGCAACTCATTGGAATCTGATTTCCAGTGGTAGTTTATTTTCTTATTTAAGATGATGAATTATGCACTGGAGCGCATGAAAAATTCGCGAAAGGGTCGGAGAGAAAATTGAGAGGGAAATGTGATGTTGATTTGCCAAAACAGAGGCAGACTAACAGCACTCCGTACCTCGATGAGCGCGCTCGGTGAATCGCGAAAAGTAACTGACGAGGCGGCCGACCCTAGTTGGCCTGAGTCTGCGCCTTAGCGACATTTCTCGTATACCGGATATAAAATATAGACAGTACGCCACCACGACTACATGGGGCTGAAAAGGAGGTAGCTCTAGTACCTCCGGCTACAACCTCCTGGTATCTCGCTCTCACCCTTATAGGATATAGATGTAGACTGATCTTGCTCTTGCTTTTGCATCCACCTTTAGTTCTGTTCTTACTACCTTTCCATTCCTCTAAAAGTCTAACTCCCCTCGATCCCATCCAACGTAGATTGGCAGCACTGCAAAATAGGAAATCCACTCTTGGGCCTCCCTTAGAGAAGGGCCCTCTCACGCTATTCATTTATTTCTCGAAAATTCGTTTACCAATGGAGCTTACTTCACTTTAAACTTGACTCCTATTCACCCTATACCCTTCCCTTGAGTAGAAGTATCTGTAATTACTTTTGACTGGTTTTACTTGTGAAAAGTCATTCTTTTTCAGTATAAGACATCATGAAATCTATTCTAAACAGATCGTTGAGTCGAAGTCGAAATATCGTAACACCTATTCCGCACTCTTGATTCGTCGTGTAAGTATCGATAGTGATTTTCGACAATCGATATTTGCCGCATCGTAAATTCCGCGTGAATTGAATTTGAAATTTTGAATTTGGTTTCGTTAATAATCATTTTGTCACGAGTCTAAACTCAAAATACATTGAAAAGAATAGGATTTTTATGGAATTTTTTTAAGATTTCACGGGAGATAATGGGATTTTAAATGTTATCATAGAATTTTATTGAGAAATTTCAAAAGCTTTTTAGGATTTTAAAAAGATTTTGTAGAATTTACAAAGATTTCAAAGGTTTTCGTCAAATTTTAAGGGTTTTCAAAAAATATATCTAATTTATAAAAGATTTTGTAATATTTTTAAGGATTTCATGGAACTTGAGGAAATCTTTAATGATTTTAAGAGATTTTAAGAGTTGAAACATTTCTAAAGGTTGCTAGAAATTTTTAGAGATTTTCACTAATTTTAACACGGATTTCAAGAGATTAATGATTTTGAAGGTTTTTATATGAATTTTTAATGATTTTTAAGTGACTTTTAGGAAATTCAAGAGATTTTTAGGATATTAAAATGATTTTGTAGAAATTTATGAGATTTTAGGATATTTCGTCGAATTTTAAGGGATTTCTAATAATTTTAGGTGATTTCGAGAGATTTTTTTGATATTTAAATGATTTCGTAATATTTTTAAGGATTTCATGGAATTTGATGAAATCTTTACTCATTTTAAGAGATTACAGATTATATAAAATATAATAAATTATATAATATTTAAAAAGAAGAGAAATGCGCGCGCGGAGCGCGCTTTCGTTCTTGTATTAATAAATTTGAAGGGATTTCGTGGAATCTTAAGAGACTTCCAAGGTTGTAAATATTAGAGATTTTTACAAATTTTAAGTGATTTTATATTTCAAAAGATTAAAAGTGATATTATTCGAATTATTGATTTTTGCGCATTTTGAATACTTTTATGCCAGGGATTTGTCTGGAAGTCAGGGAAAAAAATTATTGTTCCATCTGAGAATAATTTTCTCAGATCGAGAAAATATGCCTTGTTCCAAGCATAGGGTATCAAGTATTTATTTTCTTGGAACTTTTCAATGAGAAATTTATCTTGATCCAAGTATTTTTTTCCTCTATCGAATGAAAAAAAATTTAATAGAATGGAATGCTATAAAATTCGAGAAAATATTATAAAATTGGACAAAAATTTAAGTGGAACCTTTTAAACGGTCATAAATTAATACATAATAAGTATAAAGTTATAATTTTGAAATGAATTTAAACGAAAATTAGTGAAATTCAACGAGACAAAATAAAATCGTATAGAATATGTACATTCAAGGAATCAATTGATATCCTATGAAAATTAATGTGAATTCATAAAATTTAAATTAATTTCTCCGTGTTTTTAGATGCTCTATAAAATTGGAAATAAATTAAACTGCATTAATCTGAATTTAATTTAAACGTAAATGAATTTCATCTGTTTTGGACAAAATTCTATTAAATCTTTATCATTTCTCCTGTATGTCAATTTAGAAATTTCATTTATTAAAATAATATAGAAATTCTTGATATACGATTAACTAGATCTCGCAAAAAACAATTTTTATTTTTTTCTTAAATTGCAGAAGATTTCCAATTATTTGAAAATTTTATCTAAGTATACTGGAAGTTCTTTGCAGCACTCGATCAAACTGAACACGCTATTGTGGGTACGAATCCCAATGCAGAGAAAACTTTTTACTTTTCCGTGGTTTTACTTATTTTTCGGAGTCGCAAAAGCTTTTTATAATTAGGTGTATATTTTTCTTTGTACAACCTTATAAAGAAATAAACTTTGAAAAATTATAAAGGAAAACTACTTTCATGTTATAGTTCGGTCTATTAATTTAAACGTGTAACCACGGCACATCAATGAAACGGTGACGAGCAAAATGCTCGTCCTCTCTAATCCGATAGCTGAAGAAACTTTCGAAGCGTAGAGTTGCTGAAAGCTATGCTGGGAAGCTACTATAAAATCAGAGATTCCTCAAAGTAGCCCCTTTTGAAACAGTAGAATATTCCATCCAACTAATCTACTGTCATTAAATTAACTGTAAATGCGAAAATCGATGAGTACATTCACAGTTTATCTCAGCTCAGAAAACGTCGCCAATTTACATCACTTACCCTTGATTGCTTGAAGTTAGTTTATTTTAATTTAATCTCTTTTTCTTATTTAAAAAAAAACAATTTTCCAGACACTTTTCTCTATTTCTTTTATTACTTGCTTTTAATTCAAAATTCTGATCACAACTCTATATATTATTATAGAAGTTTGTTTTTCCGTTTAGAGCTTCTTCGTTCCCCTATAAACACGAATAGAATTTATATATCGCACATTCACTAGTGCATTTACACGATTTTCTTGAAAATAAACCGTTCAAATTGATCATGAAACTTGCAATTCTGTGAAGCTGAATTGATCCTCAGAGAGAATTGAATTCCATTCAGTGTTCGTAAACCACGCACCTGATGTGTAAAGTTATAAAGATTCTGAATAGCAACCTAAAACTTTAACGACTTTTTCCTAAAGGATAAATTTATTCAAATAGGATCGTAAATATCCAGAAAATGATCAATATCTAAAAGCTACTCTTCATCTTGCCTTGTTCAGTGCTCTTTTACTTCTGGTTCAAGGTGCCAATTTTTCGTGCCCTTAATATGTACCAATTATTTTGATTAAATGAGTTTTATGTATTAGAAGAAAAAAAAGATTGGAAGAAAGGGTTGGAAAACGGAAATTGGAAAAAATTTAAGAAAAAGGAACGAAAAATGTTATTCTCTGGTTTTAGGGATGAAAAGTATGCTCTCTATTTGAATGAACTTTGAATTAGTAAACACGAGGTAGATAGAGAAATCAAATTACAGTTGCTATCTCGCATTTGAGAATATTCTTTCCAATCCCTGGAGTGACCTTACGTTGATGCATTAGGTTTTGAAACATTGATCACGTCGTTCAATGTACGTCGCCTACGTAAACCTCTATATGCGTATACTGTCAAATGCAGGGTTACGATGTCAGGTAACATACAAAGCTTCCCTTCCTCATCTGAGGCACTTTGCCTTTTCCATGGAAAAAGTACCTCCCTTGAATTTTACGGGACCCTGTTGAAAAATGAATTACCTGTTTTTTTCCAACTTTATCGAACGTACTTCAAAGATTGTCGTTAAATTGGTAAAAGCAAATCAGGCAAGTTAACGGAGAATATTTTCTAGAGCGAATTTATTTTTGTAATCGCAAGAGAATTAAAAGTCATCTTATTTATTTATTTCATTTAAATATTTAGTTTACTGTTTTTAATTATAGGATCTATCCATTTTCTATTTTTGAGCTTTCTTGTTTCAAGGAGTAATGATTCGAAAATCGTAAAGTAAAAGTTGGGAGTGCAGTCTTCGGACGGTCTCACTCGACATCAGCAAACTACTTTTTTGCTCTTTGCCACTCCGAAGAGAACTACTAATTCCTTATCGTATCCGTGTTTACGGTTTCTCGAACAAATTCTTGCAGTTTACCCGATATCGCGTGCCTCGCCTTCGAATCATTCGATTACTAACTTTTTTTTTGCAAATGTCAAGTATCGAACGAAACTTTTTTCAGCTCTCCATTCGTTTGTTTGATTCTATATATTTCTGCTGCAACTTTTCTGATAGAGAGGAAATAATTCATCATAATTAGATTGTACTGAAGAAGAAATCTGCTTATTATATTTCCGCATTTTGAGTATCGGGCTGACCAAATATGGATTTGTACTACTGAAACATTACCTTACGCCTATTTTCCTAAAGCCAATTATACTATATATGTAAATTTGAGAGAGCTTTAACAACAATTGTCATGAGTGGTTCTTTCGTGTATTTTCTGTTATAATAACGGTTTTAATGTTAATTAAAATTTTATCCATTACCCCCTTGGGAATGGATAGAAAATAAAAGAACATGTTTCCCTCATTTTATAATATAGATTACATTATCGTGGTAGAATATTCAGCTCATCAAAAATGTAAGCCGATATTGTATGTATTCACCAATGATTAAGTGAGCGCACAGGCAAGATCACGTACTACTCGATCACGAGGTGACGAGATATGAACAGGCGTGTAACGAAGGCACGTCGAAAGCATACTACGATACATCATGCATAGCAAGTGTTCTATCTGAATCCATATCATGTCCAAGGTATCTGCACTTATGCATATGCGCAAATAGTGTTGTCGACCTATCAATGCACAATGAGATCCTGTTTCCATAATATCAAACTAAATGTCACATAATGTGTTATACAATTATTACAAACCACATACAGGATATTGTAATTGAACGGTATTATTATATGTTCCCTATATATACATATCGCGCAATATCATCGAGACTCGCGAAATTAAAATTTAATATTTATGTACGTATTTGTTATGAAATTATTGTTAATTAAGGCAAGGTAAATATTCTTTGATGTTTCATCAAAGTATAATTTGAATTTCTTTGTTTTTCAAATTTTTTAATTGAAGACTGAAATAGAAATTCAAATGCTAAAGTGGTACTAGAACTTTCGTTGTTCCCGTGAAACATCAAACGTGAGGAATTTGCTGACATATGTTGTTTCGAATGTGGAATAGAATGAGATTCGAATGTAAGTAAATCCTACATCAAAGGGAACACGAGCGGCTTATTTGTCACTGGAGTAGTTTTTTATGGAATCGAGGAAAGTGGGATGATTGGCGCGAAAAGTAAGTTCGTGTAAAATAAATTTGATATCTGATATCACTGTCTGCCATCGATTTTCGTTCGCTTCACACTCCTGGCTTTTACAGGAAATCTGTTTAAAGCCTTCAGGCACTGTAGAAATAAGCATCACTTTTCTGTAAAGCAAATACCGTGTATAAGTTCTTTTTTTATATAAAGAAAATATAGGACGACAATTTTCTAAAGAAGGATTCTTTAATAACAGCTTATTTTCTACTTTTTTTTACTCCTGTAAAATATGATAAAATAGAGAAAATAAAAGATGTCTTTTTCAAGCTGTGCTGCATGGAATGTAATTCATTTTCTCAGAGAAGGTCACCGAAAAATTTAACTCATATCTCATCTCGGCACTTTCCTGTTTCCATTTAAGAAGCAGATTTTGAGACAGCGCTTTTATGAATTCGTGACAAAACAGAGAGAATGCAAATTGCGAGGGAGCAGAGGTCCGAATTGCTTATAAATTGACTTTTGTATATATATATATATATATATATATATGTCGGTCGGCGTGCAAGCGACTACGTAAATTAAGATTAAATATAGAAATGTCACGCGAGGACTGTTGCACACGCTTTTTGATCGCTGAAGCATTATTCAGTATTTAGTTTTCGCGTAGATCGGTATCAAAATCGTAATTAATTTAAGGGATGACATACGATACCCCATCTAACGATATAAAACGCCGCTCATGTCTTCGATTCACGCACCTTATATTTTAACAACCCTCTTAAATGTCGACGCACGTAGTTTTAGTCACGTGTTTATTATATTCGCAAAGCTATTACCCCAGAGAAAATGGCCTTTCGCTGTCAGCGAAAGGTGGTTTATCAAAATTATAAATCGTTATTTGCAATAACAGTTGCGAGGAAGTAAATTTAAATTTAAAAAAAGTAACAGTTTTTTTTTTCAATTCCTATTTACGATTGTTTATCTTTTTCAACCGTTAGTTCAAAGAGGATATAAACAAATATAAACCTCAAACATTTGCTGAGTCGTAAATAATGCGTGCATTAAAGATAATGTAACTATATTTCTCCGTGGAGGCGTATTACGTTATAAAAATACTATCTTGAAATGCTCGTAATATGAGAATACTGATCGATTATTCGTAAATGCCAATAACAACCAGTGTGCATTTCAATCACTGATAAATTTATCGAAGAGAAAAGGAGAACTCGCTGAAAAGGTGAATCAGTGACACGGCGCAATTTCGCCGCACGAGTTAGCATCTCCAACGTCCTCTGCGATAAATAAATAAGCACTCGACAAATAAATGAAGAGGGAAAGCGCGCTAAATAAATGAACCTCAATCGTAGATCCTTGCAAATTTTATACGCGCTCTCACACACACGGTTAACTATAAAATCCAGTGCTCTAACTCGACGTTACGCTCATGGAATTGCAGCGCTTTCTTTTTGTACGTCTTGCCTCAATTGAAAATTCATTTCCTGCCCTATTCCGTCAGGGTAACGATTTCTCATTCTGCCTAAGCGAGATTCGTAACCTTCGAAATGTAATGCTGGTAATGTTATGGTATCCGGGAAAAAATTCATTGAATCGAGGAGAATGGGAATTTATGTCAGAGAGTCTGTTTTTCATGCGAAGTTCTATCGTTCATGAAAAAGTAGATTTTTACATTCTCATTATGAATTAATTTTGTTATGAATTGTATTTACTGACATCAATTTATGATAGATTGTAAAAGCAAAATTTAAAAAATTCATAAATAAAAAAGACAAGTATTTGTCAGAGACAATGTGCCCGAGTTTAAAGCAAAAAAAGAATACTAAGTAAATTACAAAAACTTAATTGTATATATATTTAGAGTACTGAATTTAAACGAAGGATATTTAATTATGGGTGTTGGGCCGAAGCCTTAAACTAAAAGTTGGATCTCTTCATTTTATCTGACAAATATTATAATTAAATATTATTTTACTCTACAGCGCTACACTTTTTAAAAATAGAAGTCTGTCTACAGAGAGAAAGAATATTTAACTTTAATACTTTTTATATAACCCAAATAGGAAGTAATCTCAAAATTAAATTTCCATTGTTTCTCGATTATTAAATTATTTTCATGATATTAATATTTTTTTGTTCTAATTTAAGATTTTAAAATATTCACCTAAGAAAACGTAAAGTAAAATTCCAAAGATTCACATTCAACGTGTCTTGCCATGATCTACATTTTCTACTTAGCATGAAAATATCTCCTTGTATAAGTAGAGCAAGTATATAATGGTAGGGCATATTAGATACATTTTCGAAAAAATCGCAATAATGGTATAAAAATATTGTTTTCTTTTTGGAAATATATTTTAGTATAAAGTTATTTTTTCTGAAATTTGATCCAATGTTTGGACACATCGTTCCATCATCCAGATTATACAACTTGGCTCGGTTTTACTTCAATGGGGGCAGTAATACTACATGAAGTATATTTATCGGCTTTTAAGCTCATGCCTTTACTCTCGAATCTTTTCAAGCAATTACATTTATTCCACATATTTTACATAAAATTTACTTTTTCTTGATACTCTCTTTTTTGACATCAATCTATTTCGCTACTGTACCATGCTTTCAGTTCCAGCTGCTTTTTTACAAAAATTTAAAATCAGCTCACAATCTCCAATTATTTTTTATCTTTCATCTTTTTGGCTGAAGCTAAGGTCCAGGATGTAAGTTTCTATCTCGGATAATTATTGGAATATCTTGAGGAGAGTCATTGCCTCTATACTTTTTCATTTATATGCTAGGCGGCGACTTATGATCCTATTAGTCGATAATAGTGAGAAATATAGCTCGAGTAACGATCTCTCGTAAATGTTGGATAAAATGTCGCAACGCGCGCCCAGTAATGCCCACAGTCGGGCTTGGAGGCATGAATCCTACATCTTCAAGTGAGTGACGTGAGTTATGAAAACTTCTTGATATCCGCGATGCTCTCTACATCTATATATACACTCCTGTCTCTGCTTCACGTACTTTGCTTTTTATAGCTCTTAAAATGCATATCTAGCCTGGACCATAAAAATGTTTTTTCTTAGTGCGACCTTTCCACTTACGAGAGGAAAAAATCTCCAGCAATATATGTATAATGTATATATACTTAAACAAGAAAAGCATTTCCATGCTTCTTGATACCAGTTTGGGAGAAGTGACTAGTTGTCTTTTATGATCTCTAGGTATAAAGGTTTCTGAAAATAAAATAAAGAGCTGGCTTTATGGAAGATTATGCGGTCAGTCTATAGCAGAAATGATTTCACTGACGTGGAGATTGAGTCGTTAACTTGTTGTTGAAACTTGCTTGTGTCAAATAACAAAAGTTTGGAACTTATAAGATGTCAGAGAGTTTCGAAGATAATGCAACAGGATGCAAACAAACAAGCCCTGGCAGTTTCACTATACCAACGTCACCAAAGTAACTTTACCAATTTCACTCTTGGGCGTATTCTGACTTTTAAATATTCATAGACTTCGGAAGATTTAGGATACTTTGGCTACAATTGACGGACGAAAAATTGTTCATAAAATTCGATTCTTCAATTTTATTTCCTAAAGTTATATTCTACAGGGAAAAGGTGACACTATTGCTGGAATAATCATTCATGTTCAGAAAGAGACCAACAGAGGAATATATTTTCCGCCAGTGAAAAACATTTCACGTAAATGGACATTTTTTCATATTATTGTCGAAAAAACCAAAGATTTGAGTGGCTTGCTCGATTTTCCATAGAGCTTTGCACAATATAATAATAGAACCTTTTATGGACATCAAATATAGCACCACATAAAATAACTTTAAATCCATTTCGCACAAATGTTTCGGTCACATAAAACCAGCATTGATAGAGAACAAAACCTGCTTTTATGGAATTAACAATAACGGTGGATGGGTGTTATATATACAATATATACATGCCATTAGGCATTTTATTGTTTGAGTAAAATTTAATCATCGATTCAATATTGTTTCATTGAAAACACTCTGTTGATATTTTCTTCATTCTTGTATCCATTCCGTTTTGTAGTTGGTTAACATTATTCTTTTTTCTTCATTCCATATTATTAATTCCAAGTACATTCTAGAAAAAAAGTCGTTTTGGCAAATGGTACATTTATATAGTAGATTGAGTCATAAAAGATTACTCCCTCTATACACTCAGTATTGGACATTTTGACTATATTTCAAACTCCAATAAGCGTAGACATTCAGTATTAAAAACTAGAAATGAGCGAGTCGAAGGAAAGAATTTGTCACTGACTCGCAGGCAATCTTTTTTCACAACAAATGAGGCAACGAAGGCAATCAAAGGCGCGCACGCGTTGCCGGACGCGAATCACGGGAGTGGGTGTCGTATACACAATGCTTGGAGGTAATTTACAATGTTATTACCTCGCTCCGTCATGAGTTGCCCTTATCCTGGAGGCAGTATACCTGACCTCTTTCACACAATGCGATGTATTGTGTACGTACACCCGTGGATTTTGCGGTAGCATATTAAAATGCATGGCTGATGATGATAATGCGTAACGTATACAATATATGCGTATACAATATGCATACATGTCAAAATGTGTATTTACTCGCCCTCTGTGTTGCTCGAAATTGTTCACTTCAAATGAATATAAAATTAACGGACTCCGACTCGAACTCATTTTTAAAGTTATTATCTGCAGTCTTATGAGTTTGAAGACATGCGTAATTTCTGCTTTTGACAAATGCTTTTAATAATACATATTATTTTTTCTTATATAATTTGGAAATTGACAACCGCAAAATAAATTTACTCTTGCTGTATGTTATGTCTCAATTATCCTATTATAATATATATATAAAGCCAGCCGTATTACCAAATGATGTACATAAAAGACTAAATTACCCAATGGTCTGTTTTATCCCCTGCAATTTTCGAATAAAGCTCGTTGCACATAATCTGCACATTGAACGCAATAAATGACCGTTGCTAATTGATAAAATGAGAGGTTTCATTCCACAAATTGTACACACATCCACTCCGGAAAACTCTGTTCTAAAATAAATTTATTATTTTATTCCCGGTATATTGCATTACATATAAATACTCTATATTTATAGATTGAACTGAAAACCGCTTTATGCAGAATAGAGATACAGTTATTTTTTATCGAAAAATGATAACGTTGTTAAAACTGAAATTTACATTGTTTATATTCTCGTAAGATCGTATAATTAATTTAAAAATAAACAACAACGAAATTGGGTTTGCTAATTGCATATAAACGCGGTGCTTACGTATTGCTAAGTTAAAGTTACAAGTATCTACTTCGGCATGACCCAATTATTAGTTACAATGCTTTCATTACACTTTCAGAAAATTGAACGAAGTTGGCGTTATTGTAGTCTATGTGAAAATACGATCAATTTCTAAATGTAATATAATTTGTATACTCAAATCGTCCCAATTATATTACATTGATATTAATTTGAATTTAATTGGTAAATTAGACAAATTGAAATAGCAGCCCTTCAATTGCAATTACGAAATGTTAAATGAATTTTCTCGAGTTGCGAATTTTCCACACATAAATGTTTAGTTATTAATTAGTCCCTTCTGTTTCAGTTAAACTTACATTGTTATTATTCCAACATTCTCTCTGAGCGTCAGCAGTTTTAAATTACCCTCGGATATACATAAACTAGTCTTTCGGCTGTTTGAGTTCGTTATTTGAAAACGGTGTATTCGCCAAAGTAGTAATTTTTACCAACAATTTGTCTGGAACATTTAACTGAATCAGGATTATTGGTATGTAATTTCGAATGGGGCTTAAACGCTTTGAAATGAGTGTTTGAGTTACAAAAGGGCATTTTTACAACTTTACTGCGTTTGATGCAAATTCGAGAAAAGCGCGTTCGCACGCACGCCAGGATGTGTGATAAAGAATGGAACGGATGAACCGTCGAGGATAAAGTGAGAAACGTAATTACACTGTACGAGGCATACTAATCCTCATATAATACTGAGGGTTTGGCCAAATGCCAACCGCCAAACCATAGCGCGGTATGTTGTCTGCCAACTATTCTCCACACTTTATACCACACGTCCTGTGTACGAACTAATTGCACGCACACTGTGTGTCACATTATCTTAAACTCATGGTTTGTGAACAATAATCATTTGATCTTGATATGTCAGTTTTGCCACATATCTATAGACATATTTGTATTCTCAACAGAGAAAGAATATTAAATTTGTGTAATTTTTGACCCGTGTTTTTCATAAAATCTACATTTGTTTGATTCTTTAAATTTTACTGCAACTTTTCTGAAAGAGAGGAAATAATTCATAATAATTAGACTGCACTGAAAAAGAAATCTGCTTATTATATTTGAGCATTTTCGGTATTCCGCATTTTGAGTATCGGGCTGACCAAATATGGGTTTGTACTACTGACCCGTGTTTTTCATATCAGATGTACATTTTTCTCAGTCTTTTCTGAACCAAATTAGAGAATGAAATTTCAAATTTCAAAATATCACATTTCAAGTTTCCATTTGTATGTATGTCCTTCTGATTGAAAAATCAATGATTATTTCAAAGATACCCTCTGGTCTCTTCATTTCGCTTGGCTGGGCTCTAGAGAGAAACGGGGGCAAATTCGTTATTAAAGTGGTACGTGACTTCGATACAATTCGAAGTTTTATCTGAAGTGAAAACAATTATTGTCTCAGATTCTTTTTCATCCATTCTAAACAACCTGAAAATTACTTCTGTAACGAAAATCCTATTGTAATTGAATTGATTATTTCTTAGAATAAACAATGACATCAACGGCTTAAAATATGACTTTTTTTTAAATATGACTTTTGGGAGAAAAAACTGAATTGATAGTTTGCAATCAGTCTTAAAACCCCTGGCGAAATGCAGGGAATGTAACGATTTGACGACTATAGAGAAACGTATAGGTAATCCTGCGATGCAATAGGTAAATCCGATCGAACTATACGTATTAAGCAGTAATTACCCTCAGTATACGACCGTTACAACGACTATAAATTCCGATCGAATTTCGATAGAGTTGGGCTGTTATCGCACAAGGTAAGGCGCACCAGGCAGGCTTGCAGCAAACAACCCTTGTAGCTTAATGAGAGTCGAAGTACGAGATCCCTCTATGGAAATATATGTACCTATCTATCCAGATTCTGTACTTTAATCGATCTCACGTTGAGACTTTACGACAGCTTCTATTATATCTCTAAACTGGAATGCGAACTTTGTGTTCTCCAAGTTTAGCGACTAAACGCAAGTTTCGCCTGAGGATGAAATTCAAGACGATAGAGAAGATTTGGTCGATTAGGTTACACATTTCGCAAGTGCAACGAACCTATTAATATATCTGCAGTTGGAAAGATTGTCTGTATTCGCATTTGAGATTATTGGTTCAATGCTTGATTATGTTATGTTATTATATAGCAAAGATTTATCTGATTCAAGTTTGGAGAGAACATGACTCACAGTAATTTTTTTTTACAAATTGCAATTTATCCATCGCAGATGTAGTTTATTGTAGTGGAGGCAATTTGTGATATTTGGAAGCGTCTCGTCATTACCCGGCCCAAGGTAAATGTTATTATGTACCATGAATGTGCTGAATTTGCGGCTGAAGGGTTCACAATTTTACTCGCTTGGCCGCATTTTCTAACGCAATTTATATTATATTTATCTTATTTTTCGGTACTGCTATGCTATGCCTTCTAACGAGACATTGATACAACATCGAATGGGGTCGCTGTTTTTTTTACAGCTTTTTCTGCACATCCAATCCCGACGTTTCTGTAGTCATCGAAGAAGACGCGCTTTTGAAATTGTACCTTAGTATGTGTAGGGAGTTCTGAACGTGGTTTGAGAAGAAATCTAGCTTCCTCTTTCCAGTATATTCTAGACATCTTCCAAAAAAGTAAACTACCTAAATCAAAAATCGCTGATGGTGGAAGTGATACTGAAAAAAAGTTGTAACTTGAAAAATTGTGTCCTAAAAGAGTCATGAAAAGTTTGTTACAGGCCAATATTCTTAGTTCAAATTTCTGGGCATTGAAAATTAAATAGTTTAATAATCAAATATTGTGAATAATCCTCGGCATATCTTTCTTTTTTTAAATTCTGGTCTCTTTATTCTTTTCTTGTGTAGGATATGATATTAAAATATGCTTATTCTCTTGTTGTTGAATTTTCCGAGAATGAATGAAAAGTATATTTATGTTTCCCTATCTCGCTACAAATCCAGCTTTGCATATAATATGAAACCACAGAATATTCTTAGGATTCGGAAAATCCATTTCCGTAATAGATTTAAGAAGCACAGAATTGTAGATTTCCCACGTTCTTGCGGATGAGAACAAGGAAGAAAAAAAGGACAATATCCAAGTTGATCCGGAATGGAAAATTCAAGCGTATGGGAATATCCTGGTGGTTCGTCTTTATGCGACTCACGCATCTGAGGTTTGAGCCTTCATAAAGCCGCCATGTATATGACGACACTTAAATGTATCGTGAACAGATCATCCTTCCCAAGAAGTTCAACCTTTCTGGATAGCAGAAATCCTCCACTTGCCCCTCAGGCTCTATTGAGAAATCGAACGTTCGAATCCAAAGAGCAGACACTCCAGACAGCTCCGTTTCAGGACGAAAATTCGATTATCCTCAAACTACTGGTCCAGGATCGGGGTTACGAAAGGAAAACAGGATTTGTGTATATAAAGGGTCATGTTCTAGAACTTCGGAGGGAACTTTGGTTTACTTATTTATTATCGTTTATTTGAAGAAAGGAAAAGTAAGTGCATTTATAATGTGGAGTTAATGTCTCAGAAATAGGTCACTATATCCTAATTTTGTATAAATAACAAAAATTCTATCATCTATTTAATGCTTAGAGAATTTATCAGATAAATCTTGAGAAGGGATTAATGCAAAAACAGGTGGCAGAAAGTGTGAATGCATTTGAATGAAAAATTCTTTATTATAGATTCATATTTGTTCAAGGAAGTTTTTCTTATTTCTACTTTCAACAAAAACTTTTTCTATTTAAATCAAACATGAAAATGAATTTCCTCTGCTTAATTAAATAAAAAGTCCAACTTTGCAATACTAATAATATATTCCTCAATCAGTATTTAAGAATAATCTCTAGCATAAAATCTAAATATTTTTAGAATATAATATTCTGATTTTCTGATGCCTAGTTTTATAAAATGATTATTATGAATATGAATAATTGTTAATTGTGTTCAAATACAATAAAACATGAGAAAGTTACCAGAGCTGCCATCTGCAAAGGGGTGGTTGAAACTTCTAATACACCCCTTATCACCAATGGGTAGAGTCTCCGAACCTCTTGTCCTTATTGAATAAAAGCGATTTCTCTTCTGTTAAAAGAAAATCGATTATTGTATTTTTTAAGACTGATATTTTCTACCGCTTTTAATTCTTCTCACCAATGACAGATGGCGATTGAATACTTTTCGTAGATCATGCAGTTTTATTAGGACAAATAATTTTGCCAAAATTTCCAAAACATGAGAAAAATAGAGAGATATAATTTTCATAACAAGTTCAAGTTCACTGAAAAAATTAGATTTTCAATCACACAAAATACTTTTTTTAAAAGCCGTGGAAGGAAAACTCGCGTAGAATCTGAAAAGAAATTTAAAAAATCCACTGATCCAATTTAAAAATTTATTTTCATCAAATATTTATTGAAAGTTCTATAAAAATGAGAAGGTCTTTCAATGAGCATGTTCGAAATTAACTTCACGATATACAATAATAAGACTAAATTAAAATCGCGTGCTATGATCAGATAAACGAAAAATAACATGAGAAAAAGTGAAATCGATTTGTTTATTCTTATTCATATATGTTACAAATTCTAACATGTCGCGACAGTTCTTGACAAGAACGATGACACACACACCTGTTGTTTTGAACTAATAAAAGAGAACACAATAAAAGTTGCCGACACTTTTGAACTTAAAGTGGAACTCAATCAATAAAATTGCACGCATTAAATTTGCCTGTGTGTAGCTATAGATCTGAAAGGAGCAAAAGTCGAGTTTTGTAAAATTTAAATTATAAAAGTTACTCTAACTGTAAAATCTATTTTTTAATTTTTTTATTAAATTCACTGACAGCGGAGAGATGTTGAGGGTGTGTGATGTTTACTTTTATGAATTGATTTTCGAAACTAAAGTTACTTGTAACTTGATAATAAAAGCATAAGCCAAGGTAGACAAAGTTTACTTTATATCACTGCTGCTAACTTAAAATTCCAATATGTATCTATATATGTATAATCTGCAAAAGGTTCAGTAAGTCGATCGATCATGTGGAGGTGTCACCAGAGGGTTTTATCCTTGAGCGACTGACAACAAATATTCTCTTATTCCATCCATCTAAGGAAAATAAAGGATCTGACAGTTCGATCTTGATGAATTTAAAAAGAAAATTTATAGAAAAGGGGAGATAATAACAAATCTTCACTTGCTATTCCTTGATAGTGAAAAAAATAGAGGAAAATGATAAATCTCTTTTCTGAAAATCAGTAGTAAAAATCTGATGTGATTGACAAAGATCCCCACGTCCAGGTAAAATATTAGGTAGATAAGAAAGTTTTACAATGTAAACTTTTTCAGAATTAATCTTAAATGTACTGAAAATATTATTTCTGATGAAATAATTAAGGAATAAATGCTAGGAATACATTAATTTGACATAAAATATATAATGTATGTTTTTTTTCGATATTAATCATTTGTTTGCACTGAAATTTCACAGACGGTGTCGTTGCCAGTTAAAGGTCTTGCAAAAGGTGAGGCACTTTGCGTAGCCTCCTCAGGTCGATATTTTTAAGTTCATAACCTGATGTAAAATAGAGAACTATAAGACTTTAAACAGCCAGAGTTTCAGTTCTTTGTTCCATATTACAATTAAAGGCTAATTTTCTTTTGAAAAATTTAAAGAACATTTCCAAATAAATATTTCAGAAATTTCTGAAAATTGTATAAACATTTTTCTTTTCTAGATAAATATTTTCCTTCACTAGTATTAAATTACATTAAAATTATCTTACAAATACTATAACTCTTGTGACTGAATTTTTTTTCAGCAAATAGATTAATCAATCCTACTTGTGATATTTCATGACAGCAACATTTTTTATGAGACATTTGTCAGACTGATAAATTAATAGAGGTTTTCTCTTTATATAATACATTAACTTCAACTGTAATTCTTCAATGTCAGTGATTTAAAATCCATATGTTATGTCATATTATTGATTTAAGAATAATTGTATAAATCATATCATTTTTATTCATATTACATGTTTAATTTTTCAAGTTTAGTTCACAAATTTTAAAACACCTTTTGCTTCACCTTGCGACTTAATTCTCACATCAATATTTCTTGTACCAGAAAAAAGTCTCTACCTTAGCTAAATTTATAAAATCCTCGTTTATTAAACATACAAAAATGAAAATATCGAAATTTTGAGTGAGAAATCGAGCAGATTTGGGAGAAATATACTCTCGGCACTGGGTAGGCAACAATATCCTACTATCTTCGGAGGGCATATCCAGGGGTAGTCGAACTATAGGTTTAAATGTTGGTAGGTGGCGTTTGGCGTATGTTTCCTGAATCCCAGTCGGCCAGAGTAGACTGGTTGATACCTTTTGCATTATTATAGTCGCCGGCGCGTTAGGGGTTGCGCGGGATATCAGCTCGCGCGTGTTACCTCTACTTTGTGTCAAAGTGACTCTCTATCGCTCGTGAAGACCTACCGCAGGACTTTTCTGCTCCTCAAACATATAATCACCGGTTCGAAATTTTGCCTCCTCCTTGGAATCTCTAATTTTAGAAAAATTTCATATTTATTCAAATTAAAATAAAAAACTACCCCCTCAAAGTGAGAGACACATACCCCCACTAACCACGTGTGTATATCGACTGTCCCCTTCTTGTTCTTTGTCTTACACTCACGTGCGAAACGAGCAACAGTCGTACGCGCATTGTTTTATCCTGTGGTGATTATTTTTTCAAATTCAAATTTAAATAGTTGACGAGAAAATTGTGATCGGGTCGCGAATAGTGAAGGTGGTAGTTCGGCAAAGAATTTTCACTGAAATCGAGAATTTTAGTTAGACACAGGATTTTAATTGGAATGTCCACGTCGTATTAATCAAAAGGAAAATTTTCGAAAATCGAGGTTGAACCTTTTTCGCAACAGGTACGAAAGTCTTTCCAAATTTCAGATATTTAATTAAAAAATGATGTCATTATTTGCAAGTGATAAGAGACAAAATGAGGATTTTTATATCGTAGACATTATTAATTTAAAATGTCAGGAAAATTAATATGTTGTACAAATAATGCAACCTTGCAGGATTTAAATAGTATTGTTGAGAAACACAAGTGTTTCATTAATATTGCAGGCAATATCTTTGAACGATCAGTGTTGACTCATACGAATATGTTTTACATGTTTTTTTTTTTTTATCTTTTGACGTTAATATAATCCAATATTTTCAGTCTTTTCTTTATTAACTGCACGTTTTTTAAAAGTTGATCAAACAAAAAAAAAGTTTGTATTGGAAATGAATAATTTGAAATTATAAAGTTCGAAATCATGGCATCAACCTGTTTGGAACTGGAAAACTTAAATTTTTGTTTAGAAACTTTGGCTTATTCTGTTAATATATGGAACATAATGAGTATATGTTTTTACCACAACTTGGAGTAAAGTAAACCAAACTTTTAATATGAAAAATGATGTAGTTATACTGTAGACTCTAGAGATCAGTCTAAGTTGATAGTAGAGCCAGTTTATGTCTAGGCACCATTTACAAAATGTCATTTAAACATGACATTAATGGAGATATTAATTCGATCGACTCGGGGTCAACTTCCCTATTAGTCACGTCTATATTAATTGTTGTTAGAAAGTCTCACCTTTATGTATACAATTAAAAAGTTTAAGTTTTTACTCAATTTTGCTACGTTTGTAATAATTCGGAATAATATTGCATTTGTGAAATTTGACATTTTTTGTCATTCAATATTCAGCATTCAATATTCAATTACTACCTGATATTGCATACTTCATAATTAAACATTAAATCCTCAATATTAAAATAATATACATCAACATTTAAACAGTATAAACAAAATAAAATCACTTGTTTTAAATTCGAAAATATTCTTTTTCAATGTCACGAAGGTGTAAATCGATCGACCTCACGTACGTGGGAATTTTCTTGGAAAAAAAATACAATTTCGTCATTACAATAAAAATTTATTCAAAAATAACTTGTATGTAAATGTGGTTTATTTATAGTTGGATTCATACTTCGAATTATTTACTCCTGTTTAATATTTAATACTTCATGTTTTCATTAACTAGCTTTAGGTATAATCAATCCCAAACATGAAATATCAATTTATACTATTTTATAATACATTTTAAAGGCTTTTAATTTTTAATTATCCATTTAAAAAATATATACATGTGTGTATATTAAACAAAACTACCAATATATGAAAATATAACTCAATATTGTAAAATCGATAATCTACTGCATTATTAATATATTTAAGTTAATTATTTAACATATAAGCAAAGAGAATTTATAAAATCAAGAAAGTTTCCCTCACAATATTACGTTCAATCTAAAAAACACCACAAAATCTTTCCCATCTAAATTAACATCATAAAAATCGATTTTTCACACGTGCTTTTCTGTTATTTGCTACAGAGTGATGAGGTATTAAAGCATATGTAATAAAATTGTGAATAGGAAATTGTACCGAAGGAAAAAAAATATTTTCAGTCTATCACGCAATGTTTACGCTGAGAATACTTATCCGGTAATATGTCAATTATGAGCTTTCAGCATTTATAGAATTAATATCTCGGCTGATCACTATTGAATGATTAATGACTTTCAGTCGTCAATGTACATATTTAACATATTGATTTTTTTCCAATGTGGACAGATCACTATTAGATATTTACAATTTTCAAAAATATTTCCGAAATTTTTCATCATACAGCTTTAATACTTAAACAATCATTTTAAATAATGCAAAAATTCGCGAAAGAGAGGAAAAATAGATTTTTATTCCGAAATGAAAGCAGTAGTGACAAACGTTAAAGCCCGCAGGTTATACTCCGTAATTATAATTAAACCTAGTTCTATTTTTAGAAATATGCAGAAATTGCAGGAATTCTATACATTTTTTTTATGATTCTTAGACTGAGGTTATTTTTAGGTATAGTTGCATGTTCGAAGCATAAGTAGATGTCCTACTTTTGGCAACATGCGTGACGGCGGGTCGTTGGGGGCATGAAGGGGTGAAACATTAAATGAACTCATGTGTCGCGTGTCAATGTTAGCTCTTCGTTTTTAACATTTTTTCAGAACTTTAATTCCACATAAGAGGCCGATAAAAGCTTTATTATAAATGCATTAATACAATATATGCGAATCCTTTCTATTATAATTTTTTTTTGGTAGGTTGCAATTTTTATTTCTAGAAATTTCTTTTTCATTAAACAAAGTGCTCAGGAAAGTATCAGACTCTTGAAAACAATTTTTCTTAATGGACTCTATCTGCATCTTTTTGTACATTTGTTTTGAATGTACAGGAAATCTTCTGTTCTTTAGATATACTTTAACATAATTTTCTTATTGTAACTTGAAATGATTATAATTTTAAATCTAAATCTAATTTTTAAAGGAGATATAGAAAATAGAAATAATACAGTGAGTAAAGTTCAAAAGTACTCAAGTTTGTAAAGAACGATCGTTTTAGACACACAATCTCGAAATTGAGCTCCACGCCAAATATCATTACCGAAGTCTTCCGAAAGCTTGATGCTGAATGCAGAAAAGATCTTAGCTTTTGTGTGCCGCTAATCGAGTTTCTGCCGCTTCCGAATAACTGGTACTAAGCACTCCTAAAGTAATAAAAGTTCCCGCGATCCTTTCATTTTGAAAGATGAAAGTACACGACATTTAGATTTATAGTAAAAAATAAAGTTTAAGAACTACAAAGAAGTTAAATAAACTATTACATGTCGAGTAAATAAGATAAAATAGGATAAATTAGTTCAAGAAACTTATAAACTCGATTTACGTTTCTAAAAGTATCTCGTATATTGAAAACATTGTTTCATTGTTGAACCTCTTGAGAATTTCATAAATTAAAGTGTGCTTTTGTTTTTCAACGTAATTGCATGTACACATCTCGTGTGTCGTCCATTGAAAAAACAATTTTATCGATTATATTCAGTTTATGACATCAGGGAACAGTTTTACGCTCGTAGAAATTTATACAATTCAATTTGCATCGCCTTTGCTTATAAAAGAATCTTCAATTGAAGTTATAAAATGTTTTAAAATATTTCTTTTTATGAAACGACTCTAAAGAGAGAGTAAAGCTCCCGGACTATGAAAAATGTAGGACTTACTCTATATTTGAATTCAATATAATCCTCTGTACTCTTCTATTCATATAAAATAATGCAGACTTTTGAGTGTGAAATGACTGAGGCAGCTAGCTAAAGTCGAGAATATTATTACATCAAATAATTCATGAATTCACTTTTCCATTTCGAGTTTACTTTTCAATAACACTTATAAAAGGAAATAGAGTTTTAAAAAAATACAGTTTATCTATGAAATATTTAATTACTAAAGTGATATTTTTTATTGGAAATATTTATTTATTTTATTTATCAAGTGGGCAAATACAGAAATTGATGTGATTGGACGAAAGGAATGAAATGAGCTTAGACCTCCTTCTAAAATCCCTAAAGACGATATAAACTTGGTAAAGTGGGTTAACGACAACTCCTATATATGAAATCTAGGGTAGACTTCATCAAAAATTTAATAGTAACGAAAATGTTCTCATCTTTGGAAAAATAATGAAACTCGGAAGACTCCTGTAGATAATTTGCTAAAGAAACTTCAGATTCAATTTTTAGTTTAATTTGCGTAATTAGCTGTTAAATGGCAATTTCTCCTAATTTAGAAAAATACTATTTTTAATATAAAAAACAATCCTAACTACGCAATTCTAGGAAATTTGATAACCCTGGAAATGAGATTGCAAACTATGATTAAATTCTCCACGAAAATGGAGAAACAAGTCTTTCTGGAAACATAGCTCTAATCAAAATTTTAATCCACTTATTAATCCGGAGTCACGCTTGCGCGAGGGATAAGTGTGCTGACAAATTCTCTTACATGTTTTATAATCTTATATGTATTTTAATCCCCTCAAGAAATAATATGTTATTCGAGGGAGAATTTTTTTTTACTCATAAGTCTTCCTTATATCAAAATCTATTTAATGTCAGAAAAACTCTAATAATTCGGATTTGATAAAGTGGAATCATCACATATGGATTAAAATTGTACAATTACAAATAGCCACGTATTGAAGGGTAATAAAAATGGATTAATCAGTATCCATAAAACGACACGAGTGGTACACCACGTCGAGAGGAGCGATAGTCAGTCACGTATAGTTATTTACATTTGAATTTTAATTCCCTTTGAATAATCTTCCTATATTTTTGAAACGAATATTATTTTTCACTTTGGCGTTCATTTGACTTTAAAAATACCGAATCAGAATAAATATACAACTGTAAGAGAGTATTGATTTTATTTTCTGATGATTTCAAAAATATAAATTTCAACATATGTACGATTTTCTTTAAAATTCTTGTTTTACCGATTTTCCCCATTGTTTTCCATATCGGAATTTTTATTTACCAGAATATTTATTTAACGATGACAAAATGAATAAAGATTACTAAAAATGCCAATTATCATTAAGGCATATGAGTCTACATATTTACTCGATATTAGATAGAACCAGGAAGTCTAGTCTGAATATTTCGGAACAAGCGAATATCATTGACTCGGTCCTTAATGGAGACAATATTCAATAACTTCACGAGATATATTGCTTCCCCAGTTTAATTATAATATTTAATTATAGGTGCTCATTTTGAATAATAATGGAATAATTTCTAGTAACCAAATCAAACACACTAACTTATCACACTATTTTATCAATCTAAAATTCTTTCTCTTATCGTGATGAAAAATATATATCATAATAATTATGCAAATTTGCAACCAGAAAACAAAGTTTTTTTCTATCCAGTGTACTATACTTCCTCTGAATTCTTTCTGTGTAATTTAAAGTTGAAATCCTACTTCTCTAAACTTTATAAAAAAAGAAAGTTTAACTACATATTTGATTATGAATTTGATTTTATAATTGTATATATTTTGTTTTTAATTAAAGTAAATGTTCATAGTTCTTAGTACAAAATAATTAATACCTCCTAAAATTAGAGTATCATGGGTTGAATGAACTGTTAATCGAGAAGGGTTAGTATGTTATATTAATCTATCATTTGCCGAGCTAGAAGCATATAATATTTTCTTTGTGAAAACAGAAACTTCAAAAATTAGTGTACTAAATAACAAGCAGTATACAACACGAACACATAAAGAAATTACGTAAAATGGAGACATTTTTTCAAATATTCTAGAGACTAAAGAAAATAAGACTTTATTAAAAAGCACAGTGTTCCAAAAAAGTGAGATCAAGAGTTTGAATTAATTCTGGTTGCAGAAAAAGAGTGAAATCGATTTCAGTTAGAGATAGCTCTTTTTTATTGTAAAATAGACATATGAAATGAATTGTTTCATCACTTTAAAGCCATCGAAAAAGTAATTTAATTCAGCCGTACCACTTTGTAGGATTCAATCAAAATTTTTATGTACCTACTTTCAAAAGTGATAATTAAAAATAGAATTTTAACTCTTGATATTAATTAGAGTAAGTAAGAAATATGAAAACCTCTAATTAACTCTTTTAATATTTCTGAGTCTGTTATTCATCTACTTTTTGTAAGCAAATAAAAAGCGTTTTAAATCGTCAGGAGAAATTGCATCCATTTCATAAAGACTATTTGCTATTTGAAATAATGCAGGGGTGTGGTCGCGACACCTAGAAAAACGCTAATATAAAATTCCTTTTTGTTAATCGATATATGAAGCGTCGCGTGACATTTCTTATGCCGCGGTCCTCTTCTTTATTTTTTTTTCATCGCCATGAGCTATAAACTCAATTGCATTTCATGATTCGGTTCATAAAATCGACTCACGAAATAAATGCTTCTTAAGGTGAAAGGTTACACATTTTTTGAAATAATTTTTATCTAAAATGTTATCGATTAAAAATAGGATGAGTTTAACCTGAATAACTATATTTGTTAAGAAAACAGGAATATAAATAGTAAGTCTGTGCTGGCCTTTACCTGTGATGACATGCATTTTCTTTTCTAAGCTTAATTGTGTGTGCCACCTTCAAAGGAGGGTGATTTTTTTTCAAAAAATGCTACTATATGCCAACATACTTTGATGAATGAGATCTATTTTTATTTATATCATGCATTCGGAAAAAAATCGTCAAAAGAGAAAATGTCTTTAATCCAATGAAATTTTTTTGCTGAGTGATACCCAACAAATATTGCTTCAAATCAAGGAATATATTTTCTGATGCTATATATGAAATAAATCTACAGAAATACGGACCTTAGGAAGATAAAAACACGCTGTCGTTGATGTTTAATAAATTGCTTTAATTTCTTATAGAGAACGCGTTTTTATTAAATAGTTCATAACTTATGCATTTACAAATTCAAAATAAGACCGTGAATACTTTAATTTGAGTTATTTGAACGTCAATCATTATACGACAAATTCACCCTCAAAAAAATTCGCGTGTCTTCGAAATATATTTCATGTTGGTTTATGCGGGCAAAGAACCAAAGGAAATTTATTAAGAGATCGTTTTAGAGAACTGAAGCTCACGAACATTCGGAAAGCCTTAATTATAATTTTATTAAAGGAAAACAAAAATTGTAATCATTCTTAGCATAAATATTCAAATACGATAATTATAAAAATTATAAATACTCCCCTAAATGCGAAATTTCCTCCTTCATCAAATAGCTTTCTTTCATAAAAAACCCAACCTGCAGACGATAATAAGCTAATTAAACTCTCGAGTATATTCTATTATAAGAAAAGAAAAAGATATTTTGCCATAAAGAAAATGGGTCAAGCTAAACTCTGAATACAAGTAGCCTAAGAATAGGAAGGCAAGAAAAATTGTCTTCATTTCCACTTAAATAATATTCTTTTCCGATTAAAAAGAACATAATTAACATTTCTTTCCCCTCATCAGAGAAAGATGGGAAATAATTTACAAAAAGCGATTAAGTAACTGTTTAAACAGTAAATTCAAAATCCACCTTGACAAAGAATATGAAGTGTATCAAGAAAACCATAAAAAAAAAGCTCCAAGTTTATCCGAGCTTAATTTATTTTTATTGCACGAATTTTTTACCAGCACACACAGAACTTAGAATGACCACTATTGTAAATTCTCCATCGTTCCAGAATAAGCATCAGGTGTGGAAAAGTAAATTTTATTAGAAGGCTTGCGCTTACGGAGATTGATTGCACCGTAAATCATTAAGTTTACGACAAAATAATGCCTTACATTTTATCAATCATAAAATTCATATTGTGAGAATTTTACTCAATATTAGAGTTTATATTCTGAGATTGAGGATTTTTCACACTAAGTTACATTTTAAGAATGTTGATTAGCAGAACAAAATCAGTTTTCCATGGTGAACTCTATTTTAAGTATTAAAAATATTTGATCGAAGGATGAATTCGAGGCAAAACAGTCTCAATTTTTTAAACAGTGGCGGCAACGAAATATTTTTTTATTAGAAAAAAATACATTCTCTCTGATGAGAATGTAAAAATTATTTCTGGTACAGAATCGACAGTATAAAATCGATAATCTGTCCAGTGATTACACTAATTGTAAGTGATATTATCAGACGGCTAACCCACGCCAAGGACTATGGATTGCATATTATATTATAAAATGACTGTATAGATACAATCCCACTAAACTAGACCCAGTAGCCGAGACATGGTGCATATCGATCTTTATTACTACTCGCTCCTCGGCGAAAGTACTAACAACTGTCTATACGGACGAAACTCCAAAGCATGCATGCATGACTGCTTATATTGGACCTCGAATTAATGTAATCCAACTTTGTTCCACTTTGAAAGTCCATCGCTGCTGCTAAACGTTTATTTTTTATTGCTTCCATGGCATAATAAAAAAAACGACCGAATTAAAATCCCTCACATCCACACTCACTCGAAATGAGCGTAAAACTGTGAAAAAAATAGCACGAATTAAATAAAAAAATAAATACATGTTGCATAAATAAAATAAGTCACCAAATATATAATCAGAGACTCAATTTCAATGAAATTGCACTGCACACGTAAATTATTTTAAAGCTCGCTATAAATCATATATGAGAGAGCTATAAATATGAAAGCATCACTATAAATTGTTGAATTTATGGTGAAAGAATAAAAAACACCTTACAATATTCACAAAAGAATTTTACCTTCTAGGAAAATGTATTCTATGATAAGTTTTCAGAGTCAGAGTAATTGAAAGTTTTTTTTTTTATGAATACTGGTTGACGACTTGAATTCTTCACAGGCGTACGAGCAATAAAACGCATTCAGTGATCAAACTAATAAAATTGAAAATACACGAAGAAGGCGGAGTTTCGTTGTTCCTTTTTTATAGGAAAAAGTTTCCCGAATCGAAATTCAGGCATAAAGCGTCTGCCTGACATCGGATATATATATCTGTAGCGAATCTTACCAAGAAGGATGGAATCTAATCTTTTCAATTCCAATATATTCTAATTTACGTATACAATCTGAGATCTACTTTTACATATTACATCACTCTATAGAAAAAAATCGGAATCGAGCATAATGTAGCGGAATACAAATTTTTTTCTTAACTTTTTTAAGTTTCAATTACTTTTGAGTTTGTAGAAGTAAAATTAAAATGTTTTTTCTTTTTGTTTTAGGGAGAGGTCCCGAAAACGTCAAGACGAGGAAATTTTTGAAGATCGTGTTGCCTGTGGCATGGTCCTAGGTGTGACGGCCGGGCGATGACGCACCATCACCGTCCGCCGCCATCGCCACGAGTCCTTCAGGACTCACCCGACTTCCTGATCCCAATCCTGGCCCCAGTCCCAGCCCCGATCCTGGTCCTGGTTCAGCGCGCGATACGTCCCTGGCCGCGGAAACGTGCGGCCCGAGATCAGATTCGTTACCTGAGGAGGCATGAGAAATCATCCTCGTCATCGCGATCACCTTGGCTCGGCGATGCCCCTCGAAGAGGCCCAAGGACTCCTTCCACAAACTTCCAGGACAGGTAATCATCATTCTTTACTAAAAGTAAAGAATTATGGGTTCACTTGGATCATTTAAGTTTTCTTAAATTTAAACACATCAATGATTACATTTTTTCTTACAAGTAAATCAAAAGCCATCAAAATTCCGCTTCAAATGAGCCTAGGACGAAGTCACTTTGTCCATTTTTAAAGAAAATATTGCAAGAAAACTTCAAATCTAAATTTTTTATAAAAATATCAATAACTTTCGAAAGTAATTAAGAAAATTGGTTGGGAAAATTGGAAAATTGGTTTGAAAAAAGGAAATTATTTTGGTAAGATCAATAAAATTAAGTCTGTACTGCATCAATCAAAGTTCCTCTCCTATTTATATAATTTATTAGTTCTCTATATGTTTCTATGAATTCTCTCTTACACCCTAATTCCTCCCCAAGTACCATATAGTCAAATTAAATTTGCAAACCTCGTTTTTCGCACGCCCTACATTTTTAATAAAGAACCTGCTTCGCATTGGGAATAGGGGAAGAACTTTATTCAAAATTTATTGTATGCCAAGAAAACAAATGAAGAATCAGTATTAAGAATATACAATAAATTCAAAACTCGGTATTATAGCTGCTGAGCAATAAATTATCAAAGATGTCTACAAAATGATGATCCCTAATTTTTATCTTCATATCTTATTATCTTACTCAAATACCTCTACCACAATAGACATAATTAACATGAGAACATCAACATTATAAAGAAAATCGATTCTCATTCAGGGAATAATTTCTTATTAGTTACAGGGGTTTTAATGTCAATATTTTTTTTAACTTTAATAATAAATTGAGCAATAAAAGTAAACTCTTCTGGAAAATGTATACTTTGTTGGAGTCTTAGGACAGGGAAAATAATTAATATAATTATTATTTAGCAAGAGAGGATTTTGTAGTCTATTATGCAGAAAAATATTCTCAGATTTTAATACTCTCGAATATATAGAGTGCCATTAAATCAATAAGTGTTGCATCTCCCGATCGAACTATTGGAAGTTGCTGCCCGACCTCAAAGGAAATATAGTATAGATGTTGCATAATATGGAATTGAGTAATTTCTCGAAGGAGTCGTATAAAAGATCATATTACTCATTCGATTAGGTACCATTTTATTTATTAATATAGTATATTAATATTTTTTTTACTTTTACAATTCACCAAGAATATAAGTTTTTGATAAAATCGCTCTTCTTCCATTAAAGAGAAAAAGATTGAATTTTCACGACAAAATTTTATAAAGCAATTGATGGCAAAAGTTATTGCATTTGTGAAACATAAAACATAATAAATCTTTGATTACTTTTAATTAAAATTAATAAGGGGATATCTCTGTGCATTTTAATCACAAAATTAATTCATTGCTCAACTCTATAATTACCACAGTTTTCCATGCAATAGACTAATAGAGTATCAAAGTCAAAGGAAAGCTTTACAATTATAATTATTATTTGATAGTTAATCAATAAGTTTCAAAGTAAGTAAAACTCAGAAAACATAGTCATATTTCATATTGTAAAATATTTCATGCGAAAAATGATAGAATTCGTAACTAAAATCAAGGCAAAACAATTTAAAAAAAAAATGAAATCATCCAACTGAAAAAAACAATTTTCCGCATCGCCCAAAGCGAGGCTGCAAAAATTCGTTTCCAGACACAGCGAATTATATTCATTATTCGTTAATGCACAAAAGAAGAATGAATTTACAGCACATTGTCTTTAGTAAATTAATTGTGTGCCCTTTGATTTATTTTTATTGTATTTTCTGTGTTCATTTGTCACGCAGGTAACCGGGGACCGTTGAACGTAACTATTGTTCATGTGGGTGGTGGAAATGGAAGTAGCGGAGGTGGTGGCAACGATTTACTGGGGTTAGAACCACCCTTAGATTTAAAACCTGCTGTTTCACCTATTTCCGACATCAGTACAACTTTGGCATCTGACAACAATGACACCTTTACGGGTAAGTTCCCTCAACCTCAAAAATGTAAATTTATACCTATTAAATTAATAATAAATGAGAAAATACCAAGCGGAAGAGTTAAAGCTCTTTAATAACCATCTGTTAGAATAAACATCGGCCCTTTCAGACTCTGAGAGCCAACTTCTATATACATAAGAGAAACTATTCCCTTTGATGGTTTATTGTTAGACGAGAATGTGTAAACTATAAATTCTATGTACTTATCGGTTCAGAGTTTCCTTTGAGTCCAGAATAGTTTTAATGTATGTTGACAATGTCGACATGAATTGTATACATTGCTCTAATTGCAATTTATATTAAAGCACGCGATTAATGGAAAATATTCTAAAATATTTGAATTTAATATAACAAATCTTAATGCTATTAAAACAAACATTATGGCATGGTTCTAAATATAGATTCCTGTTCCCGACATTTACCGAGATCTAAAAGATTCGATGATTCTATTCCGTGCTAAATTTAGAAGCTTCTAATTACTTTTAATTTGCTGTAATAATTATATCTCTTTGGTACATCTAAGACAACATTATTTATTTTCTTGATTATCGATTGCACAAAGAGAAAAGTACACGTGACTTGCGGAAAAGGATTTATTTTATTTCTTTTTATTCACCTCCGTTAAAAAGCACTAATCAGGGAAGGGAATCTCTTGACATAAACACAACTAAAAACTGAAGTAATGCGAGGCGGAAAGAGATAAAAAGTAGGTGAGAAGTCGACAGAGGGAGCTTTCAAAAGCAAAGAGAATACCCGTATTTAAAACCTTTGTTCGCACGCCTTTTGTGGTCTGAATATTTTTCAAATTTGTTTGACGAGGAATAATCTGATCCGCGAAATGATTCTCGGATTTATCCATCAGTATATGAAAGCTCAATAAAAGCCAAAGTCTAAAGAGATAATAATTATTACATAACTTCTGTTTTCGTTAAGGCGGAAATAAGAATAAGTCGTTTCTGATTATCACCAACTTACCGACCTTAACTCACATTAGTTCTCTTAATTGGATTGATGCAGTAATGCGGTCTCCAAAGAGGTCAGTGCAAATCTTCCTTTCGACTGTGCTGACATTTTGCTACGACGTGAAACTTTCCTCGTTTCTTGTCCAAAGACTGCAAAATTGTCAAGTTTCCTTCAGTCTTAATTTACCACCAATTACTTTAATCCCTTCTCTCTAAGGAAAATCTCTCAAACGTACTCTAAAGTGTAAAAAAAAAAGTGAGGGTGAAATTCACAGGAAAAACAAACAGTTCAACTCTAAAATACTTTTCTTTTTAAATATTCATAGCAAATATTGTGAAATCAGAAATAAAGACTAAAGAATGATTAGCAAAAAAATATATTTGCCCAATATGAGTGTAAACAAGGAAAGTGTAAATGTTCTCATCTTGAGATTGTTTATATTATTGGGGAGAATTAATATATCGTAATAAACCAAACAGATGATAGTTCAATGGTATATGAATGGACGTCAAAATGTTATGTAAAATTCGCAAAAATTATGGCAGGCGAGTTTATAAGAGTAAATCGGCCACAGTTATCAAATGATAATTCACGTCGACAAGGTGTTACTCGACATAATAGGACTCGACCAGAAGTCTTCGTTGTTGATTGTGAAAACGGTGAAAATTATAATGTGAACCACCAATCTCTTTACCGAAGAACGAGCATTAGTACGCGGAATATTGTTATTGACAGAAAAGGTAAAGAATAAATGCAAATATTCAAGAAACTTAAGTTTCATTATAGGAATATATTCAGGGAAAGTTATTCATAAATATTTCAATCGTAGGCCTTTGTTACCATAGGCAACCGAAGTATTAAACTAAAGCTGATTTGTTTATAATTTTTATTTATTTCAAGTCACATTTATAATTCTTTATAAGAGCCTGTAAAACTTGTAAAATGAAAAGATATAACTTCATCAAGTGCGCCCATGTTTGATTGACTTATTAAATATACAAAATTGGTAGGTGACAATTACATAAACGAAAAAGAATAAATGTTTGAAAAAGAAATTTTAACAAAAAGGCTTCAGCTATTGGAATAAAGGTTTACGAATCACCTAAAGTTTCAACGGTCGGTAAATTGTTTGATGAGAACTTATGTAACAACTTGTGAGGTAGACTTTGTTATACTGAGACCACAAAGCTCACGGATTCATAACATCAACGAAGCCAGAATTTTTACAACTGGTCTCCGTTCAAAATTGATCCATTAATCTACTGCAAAGAGAAAACATAAAAATAAATTTAGACTCATTGTTATTAGCTTGAAAATTATGTTTAAGTTCTTTGAAAAAATATGTTTTCGCTAGCGTTGCCCATTAATATACTTAAGCGCCGACGAAAATTAATTTGGACACTATATGAGGTTTTAATATTAACACTGGGTTAATTTCCTTAGGGGTTGATCCTAGACTTTTATTGGGAGGTGTCAGTGGTGATCGCCAGACGTGGGAAGGTCGATATCACCTAAAGGAACATCGTCGTGCTGGAAAAGCGACATTTCAGGGCCAAGTTTACAACTTCTTGGAACGACCCACAGGCTGGAAGTGCTTCCTGTACCACTTTTCTGTGTGAGTAAAGATTCCAATTTCTACATATTTACGTTTTATAAAAATAGTCTTCATACCGGAATTATTACAAACTTAAATCTATGCAATATTTTCTCTCTAATTCAATAATTACAATAATATTGAAGTTTAATCCTGTAAATTGGAAGAGTACTGGTTTTAAACTTCTGCTCAAATTATTGAAAACGGTCCTTCTTTTTATTAATATTATATTTGTACTTATATCGATATTATAAAGGTATTTCTCATAAATACAAAGAAAAGACTAAATTGCACTTTATTCGATATAATCTCGAGCAGAACATCCAATAGGCAATAAATTCAACCGGAAATTAATGAGATATTGGGTAGAATACTGTATCAATCTCTATTTTGACATTTGATAAATAAGGTTCTTAATTCTCAAGAAAAAGATTAATGATCTATATTAGGAAAAGTCTATTTTCTTCGAAAAGGATATTCTACAATGTAGACTTGAAATATCGATGAATGCACATTGGTGAATGCTGAGCATATCGAGAGTCCCTTTTCCTTTCTGTGTCATGAAAAGCTGACAATACATTGAGTTTATCTTAGTTCACGCTTAATACAACTCTAACTCCATTGAATGCTATATTTGAATCTCTTATTTTAAATTTCATTTGAAGCTAGAAACCTTTATGAACTCTAAAATCAATTTATATAAAAGTACATTACTGAATTTTAATCTCTAGTCCCTACTCTTTAAAAAAAATCTGCTATCTGAAATAAGTTTTAAATTAAAATAACTAAAGTAGATTTGTAGTAGTTGGATTTTACGATCTGGAAAAATACTTTTCGTCTCTCGATGCCAGACAGAAATTCATGGCTGAATGAGAAATTCAACTTGACAGAACAGAGAGAATGAGAAATATTACTACTACAGCCGACAAGTTAAATCCGTCTGACACTAAAGCAAAAGAAAATTAAATTTTCTTATTTAACCAATAAGAAAATGTGAATATAAATCTATCATTTTTTAAGTATTTCTGCATTACGAACGTTCTATTTTCTTTTGTAATTTTTATTTAAAAATCAGATACTGTTAGACTTGGAATTTACTTGGAATTTTACGGGTTATAATGGATTTCGTGAGATAGATGAAATCTTCATTAATTTTCCCAGGATAATTCACTGCAATTTCAAATCTCTTTGAGTACGTCGTTAGAATAGTGAACTGAGTAGCAGAATTTAGATATATATATTCTCCATCATGTTAATACAAAGGGAATGTCATAATTCCAATATTGGGCATGTGTAAAAAATAAATTGTACAGATAAAAAATTAAAACCTATGGCTTTTAAATTTAAAGCATTACAAGTATTTATCTATATTATAAAATTAAATAATCATTTGTTTATGAATATAATTAAATTATACAAATATATGTATATGCAAATATCGAACAAATAATATGAAATAATAACGATTTCCAGGCTGAATTACATTTGCAACAGAAATTTAGTAACAAGTCTAATTTTAGATTTAATAATACATTCTCTCTGATGAGAATGTAAAAAATTGGAATATATGAAAAAAACTCCGCTTGAAAGTATTAAAATCGATTATTCATTTAATTACTTATCAAGTACTTCTGAAATAAATAAGTATATCTACATTTTTATAAAAAGTGTCATAATTTATCAGAATTCTAAACTCTTTCCAGTGAATAAAAGACCACAAATTAATGTATATATTAAGTTTACTTTTTTTTAAATCATTACAGTGAATGGTTAGGATATGCATAAATTATCATTCAGCCTTCGATTAACTGTCAATCGATATCTAAACTCCTCATCTGATTAAAAGGACGATAAAAAATAATGATATCCAATAAACATGCTCATTTTCATAAATTCTTAAGATTCTTTCTTGCTACTAAAACTTTTTAATTTTAAATAGATTTTTTACTTTAAAACTAAATTTCAGGTAGAGACATATTTTTAAACAAATGTGGGAATTTAGGGATTAGGTGCTGTTTTTTTTTCTGAAGAAAAGTTGGTATCGATTATTAATGGCGCTATAGTGGCTGACTATTTATCTAGAGTATTCACTGTCCAAGTTTGTGTTAAAATATATAGATGGCAGGCCATACGTGGATGTTACTACTGTCTGGTCGGTATTCTACCTACACTACTTATCACGTGTTTGTTTTTATTATTTGTAAGCTACCATCTTTTAAATTTTTCGACAAATGAGAGATTTTTTAAAAATATCCGTTTGTGTGTGTATGTGGGTTTAGTAATTACATTTCCCCTAATAACTCACAGCGAACGCACCCAAACTTCCCGACAGCGATTTTTTAAACATCACCATGACGTTCCAAACATACAACCTGACCTGACTGGAATTGAAAATTTAGAAAAAAAAAGAGAAAAATTACATAATCGACCCCCTTGTAACTAAATTTTATAGCTGCAAATGTGCGAAGACTACTAATAATTACGGCCTCACTCAGTAAGTTCATTGTACAGGCAGCTGTCTGAAGTAATTAATGATTCGTTAACGAGCAAGGGTAGTTAACAAAGTCCACAAGGAATAATGGATTACCAAGCAAACTAGAATTGTAAAAGAAAAGTTGGACAAAAGACTTTGCACATAAAGATGCAAAATTAAAAATATTATAATCTCAAGTTTTTGACAAATTCTAATATTTTACAGAACATTCTTTGACTTTCAAAAAAATCCAATTATAATTATCTTGCAGGTCGTTTATTTTCACTCCCATTTTCCTTATCAGTTAATTTCCTTCTATGCTGCCTGATATAACTGACTGCAGGGAATTGAAGTGTTCCCATTTCTTTTTTAACCTTATCCTTATTGTTAGCCCAAGATAGTTTCTTATTAGCGAGTCTTATCATTACGAGAGTGCGATAGCACACGTGAGAAAGGTAAAGATATGCAGATCGGGAGATGAGCGAAGGTTTACACTGTGCAGACATCGCCTGAACCAATTTGAGTAATTTGAATATCTGAGCACGCTATCCTGTGTCCGAGATTCATTACTGATGCATTACCAACCCCTTTTCGCGGTCATCATTTTTCTTAAGAAATCTATTGGCTACATGAAAGAGGAGTTTCTTAATAGGCGCTTCGATTAATGACTTTTTGAAAGTTCAAGGCTAGATCTAACGACAAGAACTGTAAGCTTTAAAGAAAGAAGGGGAAAGAAGAGAAAGAAAGTAATCTCTAAATCTGAATTAGAAAAAGTTACTAATGAAATAGTGCCAAATCGTTTACTAATACACTTTAGTATGCATTTTCACTATCAATTAGTTGAAAACTACTAATTCATAGTTAGTAACTTCTTACTAATTCAGATTTAGAGAGTAAAAAAGATAAGGATAAATATATAGAGGAGGCAAGGAAAGAAGAGGAATAGTCGGTGGGCTTTCCTGACAGCTGCTATTGATTTTCCCTCTTTATAACACCACACATGACTATGTGCCTTACTTATAATTATTTTTTTTTGTATTCCCTGTATCTAAATTCCGCAACCTACTTTTTTTTTATTCAAAGCAGAGTAACGTCGAATCGAGAGCAGAGAAAAACGTTTTCCCGTAAATAAATACAGGCCTTTGAGTGTGGCTTTGCATTTTTTCTGTTTTGCACTTCAATTTCAATAATTTTGCATTGGTTATCTTAAAATGGTTAAGAAAAAAACTCCAATTTTTTAAATTTAGAGTTTCTGAAGCGATTCTTACACTCTTAAAAAACTGAGCTACTTATTATCATGAATCTATTCTGGTTCATAACGATCGTGTCAAATGATTGTGAAAGCTCTCCTAAAAGGTCGGAGCTTCATGGTCTCGATGTTATTACGTGGAACGAAGAAGTTAAAGTTTCCCTAGTATTGTAGTATCAGGAGAAACTTTACGACTCAAACACGCAGATATGACGGTACAATATATAGTATATTGATCATTTGGGAATTACGATGCTTTATCACGTTGGCATTTCCGCTTTGCCATCATCCCCTGATCGAGTAGATTTGGTCACGATGAAATCTCCAGTAATCGAGTGAGTTCTGAAATCTGTTATCCGTTATCTCTGTTATCTCATGCTACAGTATGTCGATGATTGATATAATGAATGCAAGTGACACTCTTTGTTCTAGGCAGTGGCTTCCGAAACCCCAATTGTGTCCAAATGCAGATTATACAAATCAAATCAACTAATACTTCACAAATCTAGATCATAGATCCTAGATTCTATAGATCCTAGCCTAGAGTTTAATATGTTTCAAAAAATTTGATATAAAAAGCTTTCAAATTAGTGTTTTGAACTTTGAAACTTTGACAGTTAATCAGCAGACAACAGTTATCTGCAAAAGCTTTTGATTCAGTTATATTGAAAGCCCCATTGAAGTTTCCTATTAGAGAATTGAATTCCTAAATTTAATTTGATTGATAGGTTTTATTAGTTCTATGTATTTATTTTATTAATTCAGATTTGAGATGAATTTAGAAAAATAATAGGAAGACAAATATTGGAAAAGTGGTGCATCCTCCCTCGAGGAGGATGTTCGCGCCTCGTCAACTTCAATATCGCTAGGCACCATCTCATACTGCCGAGAAGGATGTTGTTTTCTCGAAAATCCATTACTATATGAAACATCCGGTGCATCAAAACTTCAGCTTTGAGCCTTTCACAGAAGCGACGCGTGAATGAGAAACTTCAAGCTTGATTATATGAAAACTTTATTTTTTCTAAACAAAACATAAACTCACAAAAACAATTTCAATTTCAATTTAATTTTCAATTGCAAAGGCTCGTATCGTATAATGGGTTTTACTCGATAAAATTGTAACACGAGTCCCCTAGTTCATCAAAATGATAATCTGCATGGTTAGTTACACCCTCGTGATATTGTTATGCTCCTATCAACTTTAAAAAAAAACACTGCGGCTTCACATAAAAACGGTACTTAAATATTAAGTCTCGTTTAAACTGTCGTTAAATATCATTTACAGATTTCCATTTGTTAACTGACATGAAAAATTCCCAAGCGAAGAATTTTTATTCAATTGGCACCGAGAAAATTGCAGCAAGTAGAAAACCCCGCGTTGCTTTTGAACTCGTTTAATCAGATGGAAAAGAGTAATAAAACGACAAATCCAATTTTTTAGGGAGCGAATAGGGGTGGCTTTAAGGATCGCGATACAAGCTCCCTTCCTCCAAACCCCATAGAATCTATAGAGGTGTGGTTATCTCTATAGCCCTCAAAAACTGACATTTCTTTACGCGCCCTTTTCAATTTCTGCGTCTAAAAAAATGCCTATCTTTCCTCCTCGCTGTCGCTTTTCTGTTTCGTCATGCTGTCCGAGAAACAATTTCTCGTGATAAGAGCCCATAAAATCTCTCAGGGCGGTGATACATTTTCAAATTGCAGGTAGAGCTTAAACGAGAGAGTACAATGCGGTTTACGAGACTGTGTGGTGCTTTTATGAGAATACTTTATTTCTTCGCACGAGTTTATAGTCCTTTATGTTTCTATTCTGAAAATGGAATGCGTTTAGAATTGCCATTTTCCTCGAAATAAGCCACCCTCCACGAATATCATGTTTTCTTGCACTCTTCAACGTTTATTACTTTCATCCTTCCGTAATCAACGACATTCGGGAAAATAAGATTTCCTCGCTATTGTGCACATATCCGGTTCTTTGAAATGTGAGCCAGGAAGATAATTTTTTTCTGTAATTCTCAAAATTATATATCAATTTTTATGCTATTACACAACCGAATATCTTGCCTTCCACCTGAATTCGAGCCATCTGATAAAAATAATTATAATGTGAAAAAATAATAATACGTTGTTCATTCAAGTAGACTAAATCTTACTGAAGGAGCGAGAAAAAAAATCCAATTATTTTTATTCTATTTTCCCCTTGGTGAGATTTACTAACTCTCAGTAAAATCCCTCCCAATTATTTTCTGCTCAACAAAAACGATTCTAGAACCTTTTTTGAATTCGAAACGTATGCCCAGTGAATCGAAACTTTTGCGTGTGGGAAAATCATACGTGATGAGGGTTCTAGGCACAATGTTAATACCCAGGTGGTTAATATGTTGGCTCGAGAAGGAGATTACGTTCCATAAGCCATGTCCATTAAGCATTTATAATGTATAAGGGTCGTAGTGCGACCTTGCCGACTGATATCGACCTGCCGGGGAATATTGATTCGTTCCACGTTAACGTAACTACAAAGTAATTCCTCTATCTAGTGTGCAATTTACCGAAACGCGTTCTCCCCATCCTATCACATTCTCATTTCCTCCATTTCATCTGGATGAAAAATTTAACAGCTTTTATCTTTAATTCCGTATATCAAGTTAATTTCAGATTTACAGCAAGAAGTTTACATTAGATTAAATAATACGTAAAGAAAGGTTCATTGACCTGCAAGAAGTTCTATTTTCAAAGCTATTGTATCATCGGATTGAACTTTCGAAAGTATTTTTAAACTGCAGGAGAAGGAACTCTTCCAAATTTACGTGTACAGAATTAAAATAGTGACCTTTGTCAAGAAATACAGAAAACTTCTCTCTGAGATCTGAATTTAAGTACTCACCAAAAATTATACTATTTGTTACACAAATTATATTCTCACGTGGTGCAATATAATAACGAGATTTGTATCGGTCATTAGGAGAAAATGATCCTTACTAGGAATCACGCGAGCAATGAAACATATCATTTTTTTTTCTGACACGCTAACAATGACTCATAGAAACATTTCAATGCATGGAATCTCGATTTTATCATAATGAGTATATCCATAATTCTTGAAAAAATACTTTAAGAAATTTTATTACCTGGGAATGTTTTTCCTATTTGTGTTACACTGAATATAAATATAAATGATTTTATTGCGGTTGCGTTTAGATTAGGTAGACAATTAGCGTTATTTTCTTGGAGGACACATATTTCTTCATGTTTTCATCAAGCATTGTCATAAAGCATGTTTTCTCACTAGCAAATCTTTGGAATAAGAAAAGTCATGAAGCAGAGCATGTTGATACAGAATTATCTTTGTTCAAAGATGCCTCTTCGAAGACAATAGGCCTTTGCCTCGAATTCAGCGAGGTCAGCTTTTCTAAGATGAAGTGCCGCAAGGTACCAAGCAAAGTGGGCGCTCGAGTGAACTCAAGTACACAAACAGGTTCCTAATGGGCTCTTCGTAATTCCAGTTCGGGTGCCGTGTGTTTTTGCAACACTTGTTTCCTTTTTTTCATTGTTTCTTAAAAAACAACTATTTTAATACAATTTTCTAAACAGGGCTTTCAAAACCAATCCAGCTATATGTAATCCAATGAAATTAATTATTATAATAACTGAATATAAGTTTTATATCATACTAAATATTATAATATTTTCATAATTAAATCAAAAGCTAATTTGAAGTAATAGTATTGTCTGCTTGCAATTCGCATGGAAATTTGATTTTAATAACCAACCTTTGATTACGCGGTTTTGTAATACGAGATTCTAGGGTTGCCATTGTGTGTTAGGAGAATAATGGAGAGGAAAATACATTTCGGAATTCAATGTTCATTCGGAAATGCATGAATGAAAATGCTTCGCATTTTTCACTTGGTAATACATTTATTAGCTCGAATTTCAGAATTTTATTGTATTACAGAATCTGGAACACCAAAAATAAAATTCTGACAATAAGCTATCAAAAAATCCGAAATTTGATTCAACGAGATAAAAAAATTATACTAGAAAAGATGTACCAATTAAAATTTATATCTTTTGTTCAATGTTCAATCCCTTTATTAGAGCAGTGAATTCTCTAGGTCATTATGTATAGTATATTTTACTCAAAGTACTGTTCTTTTAAAAAAGTTTAAATGCTTAAAATGTTTAAAAATTATTCAAGCGCTTGAACTTTTTTTCCGCCTCCGCATATTTTCGTATCGGGACTTGAAAAAGTCGAGATTTCTTTAGTCCAGGTATTAAAGTCCATGAAACGGAACTGAAAGTTAAAATAGGTTTTCGCATCTGATTCTCCTTTAATATTAACTTAAATATTAAATTTTCTATTGAATTCGGTATATTTGTCGTTTTTCTGACTGAATTTTCTTTACTCGGTTCTTAATAATCTGAACCTTATTTAAAATTGACAATACGTTGAGATTAAATTATGAATGTCAGGACTTCAATGAAACCGATCCTGAGTCTTTTATATCCGCTCACTGGGTACGCAAAATTTATCATCGTCAAGCTCATCATCAACGGGAGAATAATCTCGAGTCCTACCACGTATTCAGAGCGTTCCTTCTTTCATTGCACCTGAACATCGGAATGCAATTACGATTAATATAAATTTCAAATCGATTTTCTGACATATCATCATTTCTAATGATATTCCGACAAAAATGGACTCAATCCTTTTCTTTTTTTCAACTTTTTAGTTTCGAAGATTAAAAAAATTTGGACAAAGTTTTTAGGCTGTGCTGAAAATTTCCTAATTGGTGGAAAGTATTTCTATACCCAATGCAGTTGTCGCAAATCTCGAAAGAGCAGTGCATTAAGTGAAAATGTGAAAGTGATTCCCTTTGAATGCAAATAGTTTGTATTAAGGGGTTTAAAGGAGATTAAAGAAGTTAATTGAGGAAATCCTCAAGTTGGATAGCGACAGACGAAATGGCAGAATAAAATTGGTGCGGGCAGCGATGCATAAGAGGCGCATGATCGTCTATATAGCAGAAGCGGCCATCGATCTTCTCCACCTATAAATAGAATGCGCACAGGACGTCTCGGTGATATTTAGCATTTCACGGCAAATTCTTTGCACGCCTCCCACATCATGGTGACAAGTAGGTGGGGAAGCGTCGTTCACCGCAAAACGATTGTTTCACTGCATTCACCCTTCTCCCCTTCCAACTCTTTCAATCCAACAGCTTTTTTTATTCCCTGATCTAAAAACAGCTGCAATACAGAACACATGGAGTCCGGCATCGCAATTTGATGTTTATATATAGTTTTATGTTTATTATTTACATATATAGGTATACATATATATTTATATATAGTGTGAGATAATCTCAAAAGAAATTTTTATATACAGAGCTTTCAGTTACCTTATCAAAGAAGATTTTAATTATCATATCATACAGTAATCCCGGAAAAAACATTATCTCGTAATTAATCTAAAAATTCTGTTGCGAAATTCTCCGCACAAGTCATTAACTACTTTCTATTGCTACCTCTGGAAAAAACGCTCAGTATTCACCCAGCTTACTAGGAATTAAAAGATTTTTTTAAAAAAAATAATTCTTTCCAAGTCTAGAGTTTTTTTTAAAAAAAAAGATGAATAATTAACTGAAGTAGTAAAAATTTATAAAATACATTTTATAATGTTGAAAACCGAACATCTTACATCAGTATAAAAGTCACTCAAGTCTAATATATATTATTGACATCTCTTTCAAGAGCAGTTTTATTATCCTTTTTAAAGAGATTCAAATTCAAAAGATTATTAAAACCTTCTTCATTCTTCATCTTATACCCTATACTTTTATGCAGGTTTTGTAAAGGCTGACTAGATTGTAATTTACTACTACCTAAGTGATAAAGCTCAATAATAAGTCAGACGAAAGCTTAAAAAGAATTTTTGATGATAATATCTAAATTAGACATATTAACTTAATGGGTCTTTACTACCCCTTTTCAGGGATTAATTTATCCCCTCGAAGAGTTGAAACATATAAGATTCATATTCAACAGGACATGGAATGAGTGATAAATTACAAATGATGAAGGATAGTAGATGGAAAAAACGGTGAAGGACAAACATTTAAGAATCTAAGAATTTCGATCGTCTTTTAGGTGTTGAATATAGGAGCACTTCCTGAAATTCTAATCCAGTATGAGTAGCGCCTATCAAACCAGCACGAGCGTGGTAGAAAGCTGAACTAGCGATAGATGGCCAAGATCCACAGTTGGTTGCGGGCTCTCGTTCAGTGAGCATTGCGCTACCTTCACGCGCCACGTAAACATCCTCCGATTTTCAATGGTACCAAACTCTTCTCATTTCAAGGTCAAACCCTGACCCATCTCAAAAACTTCCCTCCGAAATTCTCTCACATCAAGATCAACGGTTGTGATTTGAAAAAATGACGAAAACTAGGATATTTTCTGTGAGACTTGCCGAGGAAGATTAATCCTAGAATCAAAGATCATTTCTTAAACCCAACTTAATGATAACCAAGGATCTAGGAATGCTAGTTTCAAAGGTCGAAGTTCACACTCAACCCCTGACGCTCAGAAACTGAACATGCGCTCGAGACAAAGAGTTGTTGCCCTTCTGATTATCAAAATGATCAAAGAAGGGAACCTGAATGTACGATCTGTGATTTTAGGATAATCATCAAAGAAAATCATTCAACTCTTGATAATAATGAGGATTGTAAAAATCAAAATGACCTAAATTGACTTGTAAATGAAATTCCCGCGTGCTGAACATCACGACTCTACAAGAATGCGATCGAGATCGTCAAGACCGGTGCGAAAAACTTTAGGTTGTGATTTGTTCAAGAAAATACTAAGGTGAAAATCTCGTGCTTTTTCAGAAGAAGGATTTCGAGCAGGATTAAGGGAAAAGAGATTTACAGGAAAGTTTTCAGAAGAATAAAGACCAATGTGTATCGATCTGAAGTTGAGGAAAGGCACCGGAAGATCAAGAATCTTTGGTGAACCTTGGACGATGACCATGGAAAAATTGGTCCCGGGGAAGAACATCTTCATGATAGATCAAGTTTATTCTAGACCTAGAAATCTGGCCGAGAGAGATTCGGAATGCTGCAGGCTGTTATGCTAGGTAGTGCTCCTGAACAAGGCAGACGAGAGTGGTACCCCGCATTTTACCAGCATAATCGTCGCCTCGGCCTCAGGATGAATCGTGGTGAACAGGAGACCCTGTTTAGACAAAGTCGCCAGCTCACCCGCATTGTACCTGCCCATGAAAAACTCGTGCTCAGTGTCCTCAAATCACCGATTACTCAACAGTCAAAACATGGTCATCATCATTTTTCGCATCCCCAGGAGCATCACGTTAACTGCCAAGGTCATTCCACTCACAGATGCAGTCAATCAGGTATCACTGCGTTCTGTGGTCCACTTATTATCCATTGGCTAAATTTTGCAGTTAATTCAAAAAGAATTACTCTAAAGGAAATATCCAAATTTTACCAGTTTAAAATTTAGGACTTTTAAAATTTAAATTGTCTTCTTTTACATTGTTTTTTCATTGTTCTTGTTTTTTGGGTTTTTCTAAGGAAATTCTGTTTTTCAATTCCAAATTTCCACCTACAATTTCTGATTTATACAAAAAAGCAATGATAAACTGTCCTCAAAAAGGTCAATTCATTTAATAAAAAATGTTCAACATGACTTTCTGTTTACACACGAACTTTAATATCTCTCGAATCTGATTGAAGATAGCTGTTTCCCAACAGTCATGAAATTGATTTATCTTTTAGCTCGCCACTATTTATTCATTCAAAACCTGCAATATTCATATACACGTATGGATAAAGTATTTACTTTATACATGCAAACTTTTTATTATAGCCTTTGAAAGGGTTTATCAAAAAATACAACTTTCTTTATTCGGGGAAAAAATATGATTGATAAAATTGACTTTATCAAGTGAGAGACATCAATATCCATCCAGAATTTATTGATGAGTTTTGCTTCCTGTTTTGTACACAAAAGGTTCCTATTGTGATTCTACTCTATAAACAAAACAAAATTTGCTTAATATAGAAATATCTACTTTTTAATTTCTCTTCTAATCGTTATAAACCATTGTATCACTTTTACATTGTAGTATTGAAATGTTCATTGAAATATTGATAAAAATACTTCTAAACCAGTGAAATGCCAATGGATAATAAAGTACCATAGACACACATCTTTAAAGGTGAAATAAAGCTTGAGAGAAAATATGAAATCGACTTTCGTGCGCTCAAAGTTTTGACAGTTTTTCCAAAGTTCAAAAAGATCTTTCAACAACAATACGCGTAATTGAAGTGATCACTTCAATTACGCTTATCATAGGGATGTCACAACGCCTTTTTGAAAACTTTCAAATGAGGAGAAATAACTGAGTTGACCTCTTGTCAATTTTAACGAGACAGGGGGTTTGTTGTTATTTTCTTATCAATTTCCCATTCTTCGCTAATGAATCGATTTTTCCACAGAATCCAGGTTACAAGAAACTTTATATATCGTTTTTTTATCCTAAATCTATAAATACATATGAGGAGAGAATTTTGGGGGAAATTAACATATATAATATATAAATTAGTATATTTTTTAAATTCTCATCATAAGAGATTTTGTTTTTATTTAATTAATTAATCTTCACCGATTAAATTTGATGATTAAGCATAAAAAAATTTTCTATAAAAAAATAATAATAATAACTTATTATCTTCTCTGATGAGAATATAAACAAAAAAATTACAACTTTTCCCTTTTTGAAATCTTCCCCTGTATAATGCCGCATCAGAAAAGGAAAAGACGTCGCGTGACTATGACCACATGACGACACTCACCATAGTCTTGACACCGACATAGAAAAAGAGACCTTAGCCTCGTTTCCACAATGTTTTCAATATCGATTATTTTCCCTGTCCTTAGTTGTCCTGGACTTTCCCTTATAAACATGGGGACACTCATTTTGCTTGTCATGTCTGGAATCGTAATGAATGTTTCAATTTCTGTCGACATGGTTACTCCAATTGATCTTCTAATATCATATTTAGATCGTCAGAATAAACACGTGCATCATCTATAAAATTACATACAAAATTACTAAGGACTAAACAAATGTTTACATAAACGTATGTTTATTTAGTCAATATTTTAAATCCTAAAGCTTCAGAGAATTTTAGGTTCAAATTAATCATTTAATATCAATATATTCCATCTATACTGTTATCTATAATCAGCTTACTATAAGGGTATAGTATCTAAAAGTATCGTTGTAAATTACAGTGAGCTGTTTTAAGTAGTTGTCATCAGTTAAATACTTGTATAAATTAATACAGAGATTAACATATTTTTGTTAATAATTTTCTAAATTCATTAATAATTAGGAGAGTTAGTTATGAACATTTTTTTACTTATAAGATAAAATTCTGTAATCATATTATATTGATCTAAGGGTCTATAAGGATGAATATAGACTGATAAGTTCGGTCGATTAACCTTAGTCAATCTGTGACGCATATTAAAAAACTTAAAAAGAGACATTTCGCGAATGCCATATGTCCTCAAGGTCGACCAATCATCAATTTCTTCAAATTGATTTTCAGTTTATTAAATTAGTTTAAGATTAAGTCTCGGGTTAGATCTCGGATTAGATTGATGCTTCTGGCTAATGAAGGGTTTTGTCAATTATTTGTTATTTAGCAGAAGATAGATGATACCTAAAATATCGAATACCGAATACTAGAATCAAATTCAATCATAAACCACATCCGGACCACCAATGGTACTCACATTACAAACCACGATCCTCGTGAAACTGTCGACCTTGCTGAGTCCATTCTCTCGTCCCACATATTCGGATCCTGTCTTTCTAAAAATTATCATTGAGGTGTAACTTTCCTTTCTAAAGAATTTTATTAATTTTTAGAATATTTCAACAAATTCGAAAGACGAGATTTATTTCAATTCTCTATCAAAGTTTGAGGCTCTCAATATACAAGTTTGCTTTTTCTCTTTTTTAAATTCTCATCAGAGAAGGTATTATTTTTTTATATCAAGTGGTTCATTGTAAGCTGAGACTTTTCAATTTGTTGCATAAATAACAAGACTTTATTTTGACAATGAACTCTTATTATCGGTAAACGCAAGCACCTCGGAAATACGTGGCTTTGTTCGAGTTTGTATCTACTTCTAGTGCTTCACGTACATCCTCTTTTCATAAAGTTTATATTAACTGGCTATAGTCATTCGAAGAAATTTAATTCCATTAAACTATGAAAAGGTTGGGAAAGGAAATTCAAATCTATTATTTTATTTTTACTTTTCTTGATATATACCATAAATAAACTCTCATCCACGAAACCTCACTTGAATTCAAGCTATGTAATTCAATTTGCCTCGAATCACATTCATTTAATTAAAATCAAAATCAATTTCAATGTAATATAATCCAAGTTATCTGCACGGGAGATGAAGAGAAACTTGCTTTCCTTCCGATAAACTTGGTAAAATCATTCTTGTTAATTTAACTTTGTTTTCTCTTTACGTATTAGAACGAGACATTGCCTAGAGGTAACCAAAGTTTGGAAAGCAACCGGAACTTGGTTTATAGAAACTTACCAGTTTCGTCTTACTATTTATTGTATTTTATTAAGTAAATTCGATAATCACATCGAAAATCACTATAAAAGCAATTTGTTACTCTTCAAATTTATCTGAACACTCTGATAGAAAGAAATCTTATTCGCAAGTGAAAATTCATTTTTTAATGCAGATTTCTGTCAATTTATTCCATTAATATATTATGATCACGATCATTTTTAATCGAAATGACTCTTCTTCCAAGAATATTGTATGACAATCTATAATTGACTGACATTATAGAGACAGATTGCCACTTTTAAAACTTCTCCCAAGTTACGACGTAAAGATGATGAATCGTTCTGTACGAACGCATCCATTCTGTTTTTATTTAATTAAATTTTTTTTATTCACTTTTATATCAGGCTCTTCTGATAGTTTTCAGTTTTGAACCCGAACTATAATATTTTATATTCTTCCTGAATTGTAGGTCAATATTATTAAGTTCTCTTTCTACATATTTTATTGCAGTTTGAAATTCTCAAGGTTTCTTGCATTCTTTCAAATCAAAATCTTTTTGACTTTTACGAGTAATAGTAAAAGTAATAGTTGAAAAATTCAATTTATAATCAAAAATTGAAAAGGTTCCGATACTCAGTAAAGTCTGCTTCTAGAGGATAAAATAAAAGGCAAATTTTTCTTACCCTAATCTGTATAATATCATGTATCGAGACGATAAATAAAAATGCGATTCTTTTTCCCTATAGGAAGAAATTTATGACGTTTTATTGCAAGGGCTGTGGGACGAATCGATGTATCATATGTTGAACTTGCGAGGTTTTGGGAAAAAGGAAGCTATATAACGTGGAGCTCAATTTCCTTTTTTTCTGCATTTAATATCCTATCATAAATAAAATTGCACAGATAAAAGGAAATTTCTGAAACAGATCTCTAAACCTTAAAAAAAAATTAATTTTGAAATAGTACTTGTTGTAAGTCATTGAAAATTTGCAGAATATGCTTCCCCTTAGAGCTTTTACGAGCTTAGTAAGCTACATTGAATAATGATGTAATTTCACATTTATATTCAATTGTGCGTACTTCGCAACATTTATCAGGATTTACAGAAGCTTATTTTTAAGAGCTGCTCTCCTCATATGTATATTTTGGTATAAAGTGAAAATCTTGCGAGTTAATAACGGATTTTAAGATATATTTCATCGTATAAATGAAAGGAATAGGTAACATAATTTTAACATAAAAAGGTATTAACATCAACTTGCTATGATGTTATTAAAACCAAATACTAACATAATCTGCTAATGTTTTTCCGCTCTAAATCAAATTAAAATTTTAATCAAACATTATGTAATATTACTTTGTAAATTAGATTTCCAAAAATGATTGCAATTAGCATTTTCAGTGAAAATTTTGTAATTAAAATTTTAATCGAACATTATATAATATTACTCTGTAAATTGGATTTCCAAAAATGATTAAAATGAACATTTTCAGTGAAAATTTTGTAGACACATGTAGAGAAAATAATATAAAATACAGTGTTATATTATATATCTATTTATATCTATCTATCTATCTATGAATTGCGAATGATATTTATTTTCGAATATTTAAAAAAGAACAACTTGATTTACGATCTGAACTGAAATTACGTATGAGTTTCTGGAGCAGAAGAAAATTTGGTAAACGACTGCGTCAGTCTTCTTCTATTTTTTTCACAAAATAAGAGCGCACGAAGAACGATAACAAGTTTACGACTTAACGAGTCTCCAAGACAAATATTGATTTTCACATTTTGACTTTATAAATTATCATTTTTGATGTTCCGACAGTCTAGCATATATAAGTATTGTTCAGTTCTTATCAATGTAATTAATCTTCGAATTTTAAGTGATACGAGTAGATTATAGTCAGACAGAAAATAAATTCACTCTCTTTATTTATTAAAAAGAATCCCAGAGGAAAATTTCGCTTGGATATGAATGAAGACACTTTCTATTATTATTAGATAAGGTGTGTCAAGTGTAGTTTGTGGCGGAAGACATGTCATCCTGTAATTTAAGTTTCATGAACAGCAGTTTGGGAGAAAATCTGTGAAACTTGATAACTTTGAATTTCCAGATCTCAAACTATGAAATATAGATGTTGTATAATTTATAAAGCTTATTCTTGTGAAATTCTCCTCTGACAAGAAGTTTGTAGAGATTCTTGACACGCTATTCGTAATTTTTGAGAAATGTCATACGAATTTTCGGAAAATTACTTAAATTATCCAGAAATCCTGGAGTCTTCAGATTACGTGTACAACGAAAGTCTTCCAAGATGCCAAGGACAATGCTCTAGGCTGACGGAAAAACGGTACAGCGCCGCAGCCGCCTATGCTGCCCTTCAGGGTAGCGAAGACGAGCTCGTCGTTGGCGAATCCGAGGAAATAGCGCTTAAAACACCTGGAAGTGAAACCGAGGATACCGACAATGGAGCGCCGATCGATGAACCACCGAAGAAGTTTACCTTCCTCCGGAGGTTTCGTTCTCCAAGATTCAACGAATCACATCACAAACGAGTGCCGACTCCGATGAAAAGGAAACACCGCCGAAAAAAAAGTAAAGACAATATCGACAATGAGAATGAAGATGAAGAACGACCCAGTCCAAATCCGGGTGATGTACCCGATCCCTACTACCCGATTTACCTTCCCATCGATCAAGCCTTCAAGGCCAAATATGTGTTCCATCATAAAAAAGGAAAAACATTTCAGGAAAGGCTTTACGTCTTTCTCGAACATCCGGGCGGCTGGATATGCTTCATCTATCATTTCAGTGTGTGAGTATCAATATTATTAATAAAAACGGAATTCGTCGATTAAATTTAGATTCGAGGGTTTATTATGACAGAGAGTTGGAAAATATGTATCTTGAAAACTACTAATCTATAAAGACCGAAGTTCAATCATAATGAAATGCTAGGTTGGGTCGTTTTTTTTTTTATGGAAAAGGAAATTTGATTGGCAAGGTCAGGGCCGTGCCTATTACTGCATAGCAAAATTGCATGTTTCAACGTGTAAATGAAAGTTATTACTGCTCACTTGGCACTGTATTTTAGACACAGGACATAGCCATGGAATTCTGTATTTTAAAATAGATTTTCTAACTTTTACTTCAATCTTGAACGTTTTTTCTTATAAAGGTATTTTATTTGTATTGAGAAAGCTATTTTCAATACTAAAAATAATGAAAAAGTATTAAATTCTTTATATTTTTTCAACAACTTTCACACGAAATTTAAATAAACTATAATGTGGTAAAAGTTGACATTTCTAAAGCGAAAACACTATATTGTAAGTGATATGACTTTCCTTTCACTCTGTCGTTGACAATTTTGTCCATTAAGGTTCTTAAAACGTTACTTTTGGCTTGACATGACCGGAAATCAAACTTCCAGGCTAATGAAACTTCCAGTAGAGCGATATCACTTGACCCCTATTGGTCCAACAGTTTTTTTTAATTAACTTGTGATGCTTTATAAAAAAAATGATAAAAATATAACCAAATTCATCTCTAAGCTTTTAAAATAATTTTTTTTTAATTAGTAGTTTCTGAAAATGTTACAAAAGATATGTCTTTTTGGTATAGTAAGACAGTCCTCCTGAGGAACTAAGTAGGTCCACTTGCTCTGAAATTGCTTGCCGCAGGTGTTCTGCCTCTAAAATATTCATAAAACTTGATTCGAGTTCTCACTTCCTCGAAATTTTACTTGGTCGTCTCTTGACGCTACTAAATTAAAATAGTCAACTAATATTTTTACAACCAACTCTGTTTTGTAATTTTAACGAGATTCAACTGCAGTTTGCAAATCAGATATTAAATCAAAAAAATTGATCTTAAATCAGAAAAGTCATAAAAGAAAGTGTAGCAAGTTGCAAAATATTATTTGAATCTTGTTTTAACGAGATTCAACTGTAATTTGCAAATCAGATTTTAAATCAAAAAAATCGATCTTAAATCAGAAAAGTCATAAAAGGAAGTGTAGCAAGTTGCAAAATATTATTTGAATCTTGTTATAGAGTTACGCAATTTTTAATGATAAAACTTTTTACGAGAAAAATATCTCGTCTATTTTAAAAGGAAACAAATTATTTTCTTTGTAGAAAACTTGTAATGACAGTAACTTTTGCAATCTTTTTTGAAAGTATAATTTATTTCAGATGAAATAGAAAAATATTACTTAATTGGTGTAGTCCTTTTATGAAAATTTGTCTCAAAATAAAGAGAGAGATTTTTGATTTGGAATTCTGTAAGGACTGTTAATTAAGAAAACTGATTGGTTCAAATTTATAGAGACATTTCTTTCCGCTTTTTGAATAAATATCTGAATAGAATTTTTCATCGAGACTGTATTTCCCTACACGTAATCTCCAAAGGATTTTATTGAATGCTGAATACTTGTTGCAGGTGAAAAAAGTATAAAACTTGAATACGGGTTTTAAAAGTATATATTTGCTAAACCTATACACCACTATATTATAATCTGATAGACATTGAGAGTACATCGATAAATTAACGCTCTCATAGATGTTTTATATATTCCTTTCACCCTATAATCCATTGAGTAAAATCCATCTGCTTGAATGAAAAGCTTACACATTGATATTTCCTATACTATTTCATACTCGAAAATATTTTCCAGGTTAATCTCAAGTATCAATTAATTTTGGAAGCCATCACAAAAATTATTTCAAAAATAGAAACCTGCAGACTCTTAATCTGCTTATTATTATTAATAAAGATAAGGGAATAACAAAGATTTATCTGTACCAAGTTACGTTGCGTAATAATATAATGTTCTCATTAGTCTCTGTAAAAAGAGCTTTTAAAGTATTAGTGGACAAATAATAGCACGGAGGTGAAATCTCTCAATGTTGAAAGCTTTGAGCGGTAATTACTTTGAACGCAAGGCTTTGGACAAAGGCATTAATTAACGTAGTGTCACATTTAATTTAATTCTACAAACGTACATAATGCCTCTATACTTCATTTCTACATAGAATACTGAAAGTAAGTTTTCAACGCACCCCTTATTTAATTAATTGATTACACTTCTTGCTGAAAACTTGTTAATATCCACCAAAATATTCGGCATTTAATCCCTGATTAAATGCCGTCATTTTTATCAAAAACTTTATTTTAGAATTTCTTACCATTTAAGAGAAAACGCGTACTGATTAGAAAAAAAATCAAACTATTAAAAACCCATAAATTGTAAATCTTTTTTCAATCAATCGTAGAGGCTTTTTAATCTCGTGACAGATACTTTGTTTATCTTTTATTTAACACATCAAATAAAGCAGAAAAATTGTTGATTTCCCACTCGCAGAATACCCCATAGAAAAATCTGCTCGGGAGAGAAAGATTTGTTACAATTGAAGCAGTAGGGCAGACCCTACAAAGTGAATAAAGTGAAACATCAAACCGTAATTGGTATTCAAACAGTATTAACTGTTCATATTTGTCTTGGTCATATTTTACGAAACATTTAATATAAACAAATTATGAATTATGTTATGTAGACAGTGGAACATAAATAATATATGCTTATTATACGTTTGAATTTTCCAACATCGATCAAATATTTATTACCAAAATGATTATTACCATTATAATAGCACCCTTTATTGTTGCTATCAGTGATTAAAGGTATAACCTTGATCATCTACATATAATTCACTTATATTTTTATTAATGGTTTCCATACGTGTTTTTCAATAATAATTTTATTGTGAGCTTGTAAAAGTAGAAGCATTTGAATTACTTTCTAAATTTAATTGACTTAAAAAAAAGAAGAAAAAATTGTCAACATCTTTACTATTATCCATTAATTGACAGAAAGTGATAGAGCTGAAATAATACTTATCATAATTCATAAAAGTATGATGCAGCTGAAATTTCATGTGAAATTTTGTCAATTGATTTTCTATTAATTAATTAATTAATATTTTCTTCAAATTAGTATAGCTGTAGGAATATACTCCCTGAGGTGTATTTGCTTTTATAGTTTGCACTCATGCATGAACAATACGCTACAAATTATTGCCTATAACGACCTCTATATACATTTTACAACCTCCGAAATTGAATAAAACAGATTCAAACTAGCCATCCAATATTATAGTATAAAGTCTATTTTCATCTCAACGATTATTATTTCATAAAAATTTTGTATAGGAAATCCTGCCACAGAAAAAGTGGAAATTGGCTTTGGCCTTGCTCTAAATTGCTTTTTCAATTTCACATTTTCGGTTCCGTGCATGTTTTATAGAAAACAATGTTATTGTTTCTATGTTTCGAGGTTTTAAAATTTTATCTAGTTTTCGGTTTCAAAGAGAGAATCTTTTTTGACTGCACAAAACCAATCTGGGCCAATTGGTAATCAGGAAAAAGTATGATCATTATTCAGATCTGCACAAGATGAAGTTTAAAATTCATGATTACTTTTACAAAATCTCTAATATGCATTGTTGAACTTTTAATAAAAAATATATTTTCCTGAAAGTCTTTCCTTAATGAAAAAGGGAGAGATTTATGTAGGCTCAAAACGTAAGCATGCAAATATCTTGTTGGGATTGGTATCAAGTGACCTATATAAAAATAAAAGATCTCTTTTCCGGGTGCATGTCAGGATTTTTTTGCACTCCTTTAGAACATCAGTTAAGTTTTATCACTGCTCTTATCATGTTTTGTAAAGGAACTCAAAAAGAAGCAACGGGAGAAGAATGTAGACAATTATCGTTAGTAGGTCGATGAAGGTGACCCGTTGAGGTACCTGTACGATGAAATTATGGTCCCCTAACACGCCATCTTAAAGATATTTCTATACTATGTACCTTCCTTAATTCCACGTTTGAGGTTTGTTTTCTAATAATGAAACTTCATAAAGGGGTAGAAAATCTGAAATTCTCGAATAGAAATATAAAAGTATAAAAAGGGATTGAAAATGTAATATGAAGCAAGCTCAATTGAATATTTCGATTTCTTACATTTCTTCAAAAAAAAAAAAACTGTTTCTGGCCAAGCGAAATCGAATAATTCCAGTTCACTGGTTACAATACGGCTGACATATATATAGCTGACATTGAGCATCATGCTTGCAATTCAGAATGGTATGAGTCTTTGAACCTGAAAGACTGCATACCTTACAAAAGGGTAAGGTTCACCTTCAAAGAACAGTCCTATAAATATATTTAGGTTCGAATAATATTAATAATAATTATTCTTAAATAATAGTATAATAATATAACAGAAAATAAATGAAGTGACAAGTCTTTATTACAATTTTTATCACCTAGATGGAAAATGATTCTACGATCCAATATTAAAATAAACGTTGAGGAGATAATTCATACTTTATCGTATTATCCATAAAATTGTTGGAGTTGTAGGAAACTGGATTTTATTAAAACGGACTGTGCATTCTGTTCCCCGAGCAGTGAAATTTTCTAGAGGGAAGTGAAATTAGGAATGAAAGAGTTCGCAGATATTCCTCTTTTAAAGGGATTTTATACATTTTGAGTATTTCTTGAAGCAGAAGTAATTTTAATTTCATATTTTATTTCATATTTCCGCGATGTCTACAAATAAAAATAATCGTGGATTCGACTTTCACGCACGTTTCTATTCGAGAAAAAAAGCCCAATAATAGGATCATTTCCCAAACTAATACCTACTCCAGAGACCATTAAATGTTCTGGACGTGATCAAATTTCTGATTTTTTCAAATGCTTCGTCGGCAATTAAGTGTGAAACATTCAGTAATTTATCATACAAAATTAATGTTATTCTCATCTGTAATGGATATGGATTTTTACATCCATTGATTTGAAAAAGCATGTTTTTTCATATATTATAAAGAAAATCGACTTAATGATATTGACACAATAATTAATACAAGTGACCCACTTTTGTCGATCTACTTTTATGAGCAACAATGTTTTTAATAACAGTTTTAGAGGTACTAAACTTGCGAAAATTTATGGAAAACTTTCACGAGCACCAAAGTGCGTTAAAATAAGTTTAAAATAACTTGAAATGTTAAATAATAAAACAACCAACCAATTGTCATGAATAGATATATGTATTTTGTGAAATTCAATTTTCTATAGAAATTGTTAACATAAAATGATATTAAACATAATTTATAAAAATGTTTGCTCAGGTTCTAAGATATTTGCATCTGAATCAAATATGCTAAGTACTAAATCGTTTTTCGCCCCGTAATTGGATTATTTCGAGAGTATACCATCAAGTTATGCCTCCTGAACAATGTGCTACTCCACAACTTTAGACTCTTAGCTGTGTGCTTATATTTCATCTGGAATCTCGTTTGCATGAGTTTACTGCGCTTTAGAAATGCGTCACAGCTGTATTATTATTAAACACTGTTTGCAGGATTCTCAAGGGAGCTTGATTTTTATATTCCTCAGAGAAAAAAATTTTTTTTTCAAATGTGCTATTGAAATTCTTGTACCTTTGCAAACTATTCGTAATACTTTAAACGAATTTAAGAAGATGCAATAAAAATGTGTAGCATTATACGAAAAAGCATGTTTTCTCATTAAGAGAAATATTTTTGTAGCTATAACTCATTCAGATAATTTTTCTTCTGGTTCCCAGAAGCATTTTACAAATTCTAGTACAACATGTTTTTCTCCAACCACAAAATATATCTCTATATCCCATAAAAGATGACTTATCCCTCTCAAGGGTCTTATTCATCAAACGTACAATGTACGAGGGGTACGTAATTTCTTCCATCAGTCTGCGAAAGTCATTTTAATAATTTGGTATTCTATTCAAATTTAATGGACAGCTGAATTGCAGAAATGTTTATTTACTCCCTGACACAAGTCTCCTCGTTAGAATTGTTTATGAATAATTCTAGTTGGAAAAAATAGAAGATACAAATATTGACATTAAACTCTCTAGCATGACTAACGCTTCCGTCACTATTGAAGATAGGAGGCTGACTTCAATGTGTAATCTCAGTTTCCAAGCTTAGAATAGTTGCCGCCCGCGGTATTATGTCGTGAGGATAATAGATATAGCGGAAGCTCCTCCAACTCCCGTTACTTATTCATGAAGGACTTCAGGGATTTATTTACGAGGCAAGGAAAAAAAAATCATATGTCAGAGAATCATAAAAAAATGAGAATATTGGACAGTCATATGATATGAGTACATGTTTTGAGAAGGACCGTTTTCACTTCAAAAGAATCAGAGAAATTCATGTGCAATTTTCCAAAGTGCTCTCATCAAATTCTAATTGTACTTATTTTTTCTTCTATTTCAGGTTCATGGTGGTATTGGTGTGTCTCATCTTCAGCGTTCTCTCAACAATAGAGCAGTACAGTAACTTTGCAAACGAAACTTTGTTTTGGATGGTGAGTGTCATTTTATTTCTATAAACAGAGACGATGAAAATTTAAAAGTCTTTAAGTTTAAAATTGTTCAATCGGCCTGAATTCGAAACTATTTTCACCAAGATTCTTCAAATATTTATATCAATTAGTCGCCCTCAATTGGAAAAAGTTTCACTCCATTTTTAGAAAAGCTTTCTTTATCACTTCTCTTCAATCAAATTTTTTCCCCTTGTACATAAATTTAATTTCTTCTATTTCTATTGAAAACCCAGACTAAAGATCAAGTCCCCTTCTTTAATGTTTGACACTTCGAATCTGGATAAACGACAGATATCGATGAATGTTTCTAGAGGCATCTATTTACAAAAAGGGTCATCGTTTATCTTCACACTCCGACACCTTTCCTTTTGGCCTTTTCAGACACGCAAAGTCCTGCTTATTCAATAATCATGAAATATTAAGCACCTTCCTCCGGAAAGACCATCTTGTCATGGATGTAAATAGAATTTGAGGAATGTCAGCTTTGACGTGAAGAAGTGTCTCACAACTTAAAATAATATTATTATCAATATATATAATCATTATACTAATATAAATTAAAATTAAAGTGCTCAGGCCAGAGTGATCTCTTTTCGCTCTATTTTTAAGGTCTTTTCTAAGACTGCAAGATGTATACTTTACATCAGTAATTAATCAAGTCTTCACTCCTGATTTCCTCCGCCTTTTTTTCTGTCCTTCTAAATTTTCTCACTCTCTTAAGTACGTTAGAGAGAAGAGCATCTTTTATTGGTTTTGCAATCTCAATCTCCACCAAGCAATCGTACCTCGCGAAAATGTTTCTACCCTGTCTGCCTGTCAGACGAGATTAATTCCAACTTGTCCACGCTAAGTATGTGTCCTATCGCACTCTATTTGCGAGCACTGGAAGGGAGAAACTGATAAAACCTTCCGTACTTCAACCACTTCAGCAAAGAAAATTACAAAATTAAAGTACTAAGGGCAGCACTAATTGAAAAATTGAACTACTTTTAAATTAAAAACGTGAAAAACTGAAGTTTCTGATCACAGAATTTTCAATTTTGAACAATTTCAACTTTCTCATTTCGTAAGGAAACATTATAAAATTATTGTTGTAAATTTTTTATTTGGAATGGACATTAAAGTCTTTTTTCTACTTTTAGCTAATTTTCGCTTTGTTGTTCTGGGTTTTATTCCAAGTGTGATTTACTCAAATTTAAAAGAACTTTCTCGAATTATTTTAGTTATTCAAATCTTTTTAAGGACGAGACCAAAGACTTTAAACTATATAGGTGAAGGAAATTTGGAAGTGAGGAGAAATATACCAGTCGTTTGAAGGATCATTAAATACTAAGCCATCCGACAGTAGCATTGAGCTTTGTGATGTTATAGAAGCCTCCTTCACTTTAAGCTCCATAATACGAAGCTTTCACAACGATTCTGGCGTGCTTTCCTTATTATAAGTAGTAGTTTGTGTTACGCATGGTTACTCGATCTCAATTAATAACTATTACCCCATATTTCCTTTTCAGAAAATCACCTAGGAATTTATGAAGTTCTCAAACAACAAGTCTTTATCAAAACAAAATAAATTCCACTCGTAAAACTGAAGTGGATATAAATGAAGGCATTACTGAAATCTGAGAGAAGGTTATCTAAAAAGCTATAAAAAATATGCATGCATAAAGCCTGATGTGTTCTAGAAAAGCCTCCTGATGTTAAATTGGTGAAATTTTTATAGCTTCCTCCTTTCGGTGCCTGACCTACCTTCGTTTATATCAAGGACACAAAAAGACGAAAATTGCCCTCGAGTCAGTTTAGGTTCAAGAAAAAAATACTTTTATCATCAGAAATAAACCTTCTGTTTTAACTTTAACAAAGAGAAAAGCGATATAAAGTTATATGTATAACGGTTTCGTGAATAAATTCAATAATATTCTAGACCAATTTACGTTATCATATTAACGACTGATGCAAAATGAATTTACGACTTTTAATTATCGCTCAATTTATCGTTATTTTATACTAGTTAAAATATATCGTCTCGAAGATATAAGGCTTTTATTTTATATGCTTGGTTGTAATTAAATATTTGCCGTGAAATCGCATAATAATGAGGTAACATCTTTCGCACGCTCATTTTCCTTCATCCCCTAAATTCTTTGACCATCTGTGGAATGAAAAAATCTCAAAGTAAAATATTAAGTAGAATTTGGAAAGGGCCTTCTTAAATGGTACGTGTCTGGAATTCGATTGCACTTATTGGTAGATCATTTGGGTCGAAGTAATTTATATAAGAAATTCTAAGAATATGGTTCTTGGCCGAAACGAAGCAAAAGCGATGAATAAAAAGGAGAGTGAGAAAGAAATAAAGCGAACTTCGATAACAAGAGAAAGATTAATCGTAGACCGCGAAACGCCATAACGATAAATCCTTTACTGTATAAAGAAGTATTGTACACCACCCACGTTTAATATGACGTCGTAATTTTCCCTGATATAAAAAAACTACTTTCTAAAGTTACAGATTTAAGCCAGAAGGTAATTTATTCATATCAACTAATTACACATCATTTTTAATCTTTGGAACATTTTAAAGATTATACATTCAAATATTACATTCCTAAAGATAAAACATCTGGGGAAACCTTTAAAATAGAGTTATTAATAATCTTTAATACGAAACCGACATAAAAAAGTTTCCCTTTTATTAACAAAAACTGTACTATTATTACGATCCCTTTGTCTCGCTGCAATTTTAACTTTAACGAGCTGAAATAATTGAATACCCTTTTTGTTATATTATAGATTTTTTATCAAATTCAATGACAGGTTTTCGCGGCTCGACCTTCAAATAAAATTAAATTCTATATAAAAAAATTCGTATAAAGGATTGAACTTTTTCGCCCTCAACACGTTATCAAAGAAAAATTTCTCAACAGCAATATTTCGTGGCACTGGAGTCTTAATATTTTAATATTACAATTTTGCAATAAATAGTTGTATTTGCAGGAAATATGTTTGGTGGTATTTTTTGGTGTCGAATATTTGGTGCGACTATGGAGCGCCGGCTGCCGATCGAAGTACATGGGATGCTGTGGACGACTGAGATTCATAAGAAAACCGATATGTATTATAGGTAAGTTTTAGTACTGTAAACTTACATCCATAATCCTCCACCGAGCTTTTAAGAAAATGTAAACAAATAGTAGTAAATCCTGCACTTCAATGCAAAGAAGTGTTTATAAATTTATAGTGTTTCTAAATTCAAAATCCAGATTTACTTCAACATTGAGCGCGATTTGATATTTTCTCTGTAGGGTTAAATTCACTCAATTCTTAGATTTCGCTTTATTGCACGAATCGAGATTGTGCTTTTCCGAGAATCGAAGTACAATAAAACGCTTTTATTCAAGTGTTTCATTCGGGCTAGAATTTTATACGAGATTCTTATCTTTAGTTTTTCGACGGCGAGAAAGCTCGTGGGCAATGTAAAAATGTCACTGGAACGGAACTGGTTTTTCGTTGAGATCCCATTGGGAGGAGGATGTGCTAGTATTTATATAGTATCTCCTCTTTTGCATACACTGCTCTTCTCCGAGAGGAATTTATCCTTTTAGACAGAGAGCGAAGCCTTCGTTTTATCGTTATATAGTCGTAAAAACAAATCCAAGTGTTGTAAAACATACTGCGACCTTCACGTAATATTTATTTAACGAGAAAATCAAAACCAATTTTTGTTCGAAATTTATTTTCAAGCGTTTAGATCTTCAGACTTCAGTGTAACTTTAATGCTCTGTCTTATATCAGCAATTTTTATAAAATGATATTCTCCATTTTTTAATTTAATTTCCAAATGTAACAAATATAAATTTGTCTTTCAGACTTAATTGTGGTGGTGGCGTCAATGGTAGTGCTATCGGTGGGGAGCAACGGACAAGTTTTTGCCACTTCGGCAATTCGAGGTATAAGATTTTTGCAAATTCTTCGGATGCTCCATGTCGATCGACAAGGTGGCACCTGGAGGCTCCTTGGATCCGTTGTCTTCATTCATCGTCAGGTAAATTAAATAAAACATTTTATTTATCTGACTCGTATTTTTCAGAAAACGATTCTCGCATCAAATGCTAAATTTCAATTTTTTATTCATATTGCAGGAACTCATTACTACACTCTACATTGGGTTCTTGGGACTCATTTTCAGCAGTTATTTCGTCTACCTTGCAGAGAAAGACGCAGTTGGACCCAATGGAAAAACCGATTTTGCAAGTTACGCAGATGCACTTTGGTGGGGAGTGGTAAGTTCATTTATATACAAGGATAAGTCAATAATTTTTTTTAGGCAAGGTATTTATTTTCGTGACTCTTATTGGATCGAGAATTAAAATGAAAATATTTCTCCTGCGAGGTACTAATTATACTTTTTATATCTGCTAATTAAATTTTCTATTCCGTCATCGCCGCTTCGGATTTGCAGATTTTTTTCATTAAAACTTTCATATATGATTTCTGCCTCGCATTGTTTGAGATTTTGTTTAAATAACTCTCGAGATTAAATTTAAATAACTCAGTCAAAGAAACTTACTCTGAATTCAAATTTCCACTGAGGACAAATATGCCGTCATTAATTTAATCTATAATTCAAATTAATTTGGAGAATTTGATCAACCCACTTTTGTTAATAAAATATGAAAGAGAAAATATTTTTCAACGTAAAATTTAATTCATTCTTATTCTCTGGTGAAATTATATTTTCCAAGAAATATAAATTCTATGAATACCTTGTTCAAAAAGGAGTTTTTAATGAAGCGAATATTTATAAAATTCCTTGACCATTTCACAACAAGGTAGACATAAATTTATAGCATTTTATGTACAGTCATATTATGTCTCCTCATTCAGTCTTTAGCCTCTGATTATAAGATTAAGTAGTAAGATCGAGTATAGTCAGACAGTAGTTACCAACCTTGTTCGATTTTCCTCATTGAAAAAAAAGCTTCAACAGTGAATTTGGGTCACTCACTTGAAAGAGATTTTAAACTCCATTCTATAAATCTCATTAATTAAATTGGAAAATTTTTTAATAAAAGAGAATAGATAATAAAGAAATGGAATTCACTATATTAATTTTGAGAGTTTAGTTTCTTGATTATGAATGATGTTTTGATAGAAACTTCAATATTCAGTGGCACGGGATGAGCACTCTCAAATAAATTCATTCTCTTTGATTAGTAGCGCCTGAGCATCTCGAGAATTCCAAGAAATCTCCACTTCTTTTTATTAATATAATACAGTGGCCTTTATGCTTTAATAATAAGATAGACAGTGCAGATTATTACGACAATGAAGCGTCGCCGAACAATTTCATCGCGATAATTACAGCCCAGTTGTTCTTGTTCTCAGTTATACCTCAGTAATCGATCCTTGCTTTACTTCGAAAGGGTGGAATATAGCACTAAGCATTCACTTGACAATGCTCACTTTCCTCCTGAATGAATTCTGGTATTTAGATAGCTACCAGCATCCGCTACATGACCGATTTCATCGAAAAGCTATTTCTTGATCTACCAATTACTAGGAAAATTGATTCTTATTGTCATTTAATTAATTGTATATCTCCCTTCTATTATTTAAATTAATGAAGCTCATCAAATAATTCTTTCTTTAGATAACTGTTACCACAATTGGATATGGCGATACAGTTCCGCAAACCTGGATGGGGAAGATAGTGGCATCGTGTTTCAGCGTCTTCGCGATATCATTTTTCGCACTTCCAGCCGTGAGTAAAATATTTATATGGCTTTTTCAATTTAGAGTCTGTACTATGTTTGAACTCTGATGAGCAATGTATTATGTTTCAATTATGATGAGTAATTTCTCTCCTTTTACTTAATAACAGGGCTTCTTATCATAACTAGTATTATATAACAAAAAGTATTTTGTTTTTCTTTTTACAACTTGAAGTCATTCCGAAGCCAATCAACTACACAGAAAAAACAAGGACTGAAAGTGTTTTTTCTGTGTATGAAAACTATAATGTATTCGAGATTTTTGAGAGATTTTTAGAGAGAAACCACTTTTTTAGAAAAGAATTGCTTTAGGATTTTAAAAAGATTTTGTAGAATTTTAAGGGATTCCGAAGGTTTTCGAATAGGATTACGCAGATTGTAAAGTAAAAGATTTTGGTGTAGAATTGAGAGAGAAATTGATGAATGTTGAAATTACTGGAGTGGTTAATATGAATAGAATCCATGGAATGTTGTAAAGTTCTTCTGATGAGAGAAGTCGGCGGAACCTCTCATTATGCTTACGTTAAGCTGACGTGAACAGAAGACGGTTTCTGTTAACATCAGTCTCTAATCCTTATTTCAGGGTATTTTGGGCTCGGGTTTTGCGCTGAAGGTGCAGCAAAAGCAGAGGCAGAAACACTTCAACCGGCAGATTCCGGCAGCTGCGATGTTAATTCAGTGTTTATGGAGGTGTTACGCTGCTGACAAGGCTATTAACAGCATTGCCACGTGGAACATTTACATAAAGGATCCTACCCCTGCGGGTCAGCCAACAACTCCACTCGGAAAGGTAAGCTTTCAAACTTGAATATCAAGTGGCTAACATGGCAATGTTGACTGTCAGTGTTTCTTAGTTGCTTCGGATGTTCTTGGACCTTTGATTGAAAGACAGTTGCTACTTTCATTAGGCACCTTACCAGATTTTTGGTAAAACATTATCCTGATATTGATAGTAGGAATTCATAAAATAATTCGAGGCAAAAGAACTCTTCCACAGAGGCCCTCTTAGCGAACTTGTAGCTTTCCAGATTTTACAGACGCACTTAATATTAATAATCATTAGTGCCTAAATCTGATAAATTAATGGAAAAGAAGCTTAAACATCACAAATTTCACCTATAAAATAAAATTAATAAGAATTGTCCAAGTGTTGCACGTTTTTGCGCATTTTTTCGTGTATGGACCGTTTCGATGTTTTGTGTTCGTAAGCAACAAAATACAAAGGTAATCGTCTAGACAAACACAGGAGTGAATTTAAATTTAACATACGTTTTTAAATTTTTCACTTCGATTTCTATTGAAAATTATAAAAGTAATTGAAAGAAAATTAAAAATAAACTCAGATAAGTGTATTTTTGAAAGCCAAACTAACACACCTGTGTCCACCTATTTCACGATTATCTAAATTGAAAGTCAACATGAGCTTGCGGCAGTAGCAACGTAAAATAATGTAATTTTACGGAAATTTGGAGCAAATCTCGTTGTAAAATTACTAAAATTTTACTGAGTTACAAAAAATTAAGTGCAGAGTGAACAGGAAGCTTGAATATTTATTATAGAATGTATTTGTGTAATTTACCCAAGATGTTTTCTTAAAGTTGACTTATTATAATGTTTAATGCAAGTGACTGTTAAATTATCCTTTAAATATTGACAATTATCGCTCTAATATGTTGGTTAATTCTCTCATGCGCGACCGAACAAATTGCAAATTATCCCCGAAATTGCATAATATACGTAAAATTGAACGATCAAAATCAAACGAACTTATCTGTGAAATTCTATCGCAATTATATTTCGGCCTCGTTCTCCACATTACAAAATTATAGTACCGCTCGCAGCTCTGCGACATTTCCACAAGTTCAAAGTTAAATTTAAATATGTTTGATAATATATCGATACGATGTATTAAACATTTTTTAATTTAACTCTAAACTTGTGGAAATGTCGCAGAGCAAGCAATGTTGTGATCTAGAGAACAAGGCCGAAATATAATTAATATTTTCATGCATATTTTCCTATAAATCTATTTTTATACCCAATTCAATTTCGTTTGGCTGGATATTCATATATATATATATATATATATATATATATACATGTTACTATTTTCTCAATTTTTTTTTATCTAAAGTTTTCTTGTCAATTTTGATCTATTTTCATTCTTTTTCGATTAAATCCTTGCATGAAGAAAATTTGCTTTCCGATTAAATTCGAGTAAGGCTGAAGAAATTTCCTGGAGTAATAACATTATAAAGAAATTAATTCGCAATTATGGACTAAGCTCGTGAGCGGTCTAAGGGACCCCGCGTTGTTAAGGATTAAGTCGTAAATCGCAATAAAACATCGTTATGCACGGGAATATTATGCTACAAATTCAAAATAAACATAAATGCTGGATTGCATTACATAAGTCTTGAAATTAGAATTTATTATCTTTCAAGTAACAAAATTATCCAGCAATAATGAAATTAACAGACAAGATATTTTTTCATAAAAAACGTAGAATTTTTAAAGGCATTAATTTTTTCAGGATATACCTGATTACTTGTACTCTAATTATTTCGCATAAAATATTAATCAAGCAGAAGTTGTGCTTAATCTTTAGCCCCTAGAAATCCCATAAGAGAATTTATGATTTGCGCATGCTCTGGAAAGTTTACAGATTAATTATTAGCTTAAAATCAAACTTTCAACTTTACAAAGCCGAGATTCACTCTGCAAATATTAAAACAAAGTAATGCTTTGAAATTTTCATTTATGTGGTATTTGAAGTGTATAACGAAATAATTTTTTAATTGATTTTTCATAAAATGCACACATTCATCTCCAAAATAAAAATTATGATTAAGTTATGAAATTAAGCAGCGTCGACTTTTATAAACTGAAATTGATAAACGTCCCTGGTGTATTTCAGTTGATTTGTGTAAAGAAGATGGTATGTAAATGGTTTAGATTTATTTCAATTTTTACTATTTTGCATGTTTTATTTATTCTCCAAATTTTTATCACTTTTCTTTACACCTCGATTCTTTTATTTTAATCTGTATATGTGGTGGTCACAGAATCACGTTACCACTTGTTTGGTATACGAGACTACAAAACATAAAATGTTAAGAGTTGTATGATCTGACTTTTAAATTTAATCTTTACCGTAGAAAGCTTTATCTCTATTGGCTCTTCTCTAACATATGTAATTAACTTCATCTGAGTAAGGAAAATGAACTTTAATTCTGAAAAAGAAGCATTTATTTTCAAATCTTTTTCAACTGCAAGACTTCAAAGCTAGTTTCCATGTCACATTTATTTTTCTTTTCTTTTCTACTTAAATTTGTATACGTAAATTAATGCTTTAAACTATTTTCTATTTAAAATGCAATTTAGCTTCTTTAATTACAATTTTATCACCCTCTCCTATTTCTTTATCCAAATGTAAATACTTTTTTTAACCGCTTTTATATTTATTTCCTTATTGAAATAAATCATGAAAAAATTTTCTAAATTTAAATATAGATTTTTATTTATTCTCCGATTTGACGTACAATCAGTAGCGCATTTTTTTAACATTTTATTTCGCCGAATTATACCCTTTCAGGGTCTTGTCAAAAGAAAGAAATGGTTTTTCGTTATCGCGATTTTTATCAGGACACGCTAGTGCTTTAAGAATCGCTCGTTTACATTTGCCTCTTTGAAATACATATATCTTTCCTGTCGTGTAGAAAAACAAATGCCGAAACACTAAATCGTTTCGACAATCTCTGATTTCTAGTTTTAATGATTTAATCGATTTCGATCTGTAAGTTGCACGACAATACAAGTCCACGCTGAATTATTTTCATGAGCAAAATCCTTGCTCTGGAAAAACTCACTTTTTTCAATAATTCATGAGATATGTGAAAGATGATCTATCTTCATTTTTCATTTTGACACAACTATGTTAACATGTCAGTAAAGTGCTATAAAACAAATGCTATACATTTATTATATGTATTTCTGTGTTGGGTAGAATGATAAAAAATAAAAAGATATTAGCAGTACAATAACTGGAATTGAAATTTTCATTATTGTAAGTTCAAAATAATAACTCGGACATTTGTTACTTGAATACCGATTAAAATGTCAGTGATCTCATAAATTATCATTTTATTTTTGTCAGAGATTGAATTCATATTTATAAAAGCCATTAAATATTTTAACCGTTATAAAATAAATGCAGTTTAACTTTATTATCAATAACAATTTATTAATAACAATTTAATACAACGAATGTTTGGTAGAAAAAATGAGTTTTTTCAGTAAGAATAAATTGATGTTCGTCAAGTGTCGATATCGGCTTTCTATATGCTGCATGATGCTAAATTTTATAGAAGTGAAATATCCGAGCACGCATCTATGAAATATAATATATATAAGCATTGAACACACCTTGACCTCATAATTTAAACACACACAAATATATTGTCTCTGGAAGTATACCAAGAGAAAATTGTTCATGCCATTAAGGATGGAAATTCATGATCGCCTTTTAATGTGATTGTCACATACAATTTTCAATTCCCGCCCGGGAACTTGAAGACGTTTCATCAACGATGTGATTATTCGTGCAATGAGACAAGTAAAATGTAGATTGTCGTGAAGACTAGATTTTTAATTAGTGTTTCACAACGAAAAGGGAAGATCGGCACAAGCATTCGTTCAGACAATAAGTTCTCGCAGATAGATTAAAAATCTCATTTCTTCTTCTCGTTTCTCGCTCATCTCCTTCAGATGCAACACTATTTTAATTTAAAGAAAAAAAGTTGACCTCGAGTCTATCACTCAATCCAAACTCATGGAAAGCTTGATACAATCTCTTATTTTTGAAAATGTAATTATTATTTAAGTGACTAGTCACTTTTAATAAAGCAGAACTGAATAAAGAGCAAAAAATGGACTTAAATAAATAAACATGAGGCGAGCCTGAATTTCCAGAAAAGGGCGAAGGTCGCGGAGAGACACAACACAAAACAGAGAGAGGAAAAAGAATAAGGCCATTGCTTAAAAAAAGCTTTGGTGGATAAAAATGCATGCTGTGTGTTCGATGTGTTGTAACGGGTGGGCACCGGGGGTTCAGTCTCTGATGATTCAGGTGGCCAAAAAGGCGAGTGTCCTGAAGAGGCGGAAATCACGCAATCGAATGGATATGCAACAACAATCCCAACAAGCTTTGCCGCCAATGTCGATTGCCAGTGGAAGCACAGCGGGGCAGAATTGTTCGCAACAACGAATGGAGAACGAGAACGAAGTGGTCTTCTACATGGAGGAGCCAAAAGCGAGCACCCCTAATAGGGCGAGGAGAGACAATCGGTAAGTGACAGCTTGACAGCTTCTCGAAACCGCTGGATCTCGTATCCATTCTACTTGCATCTGACAGTTTAGCTTCAGAATATCTAGTTTATCTGACATATCAAAATCCCAAATTAGGAGTATTCTCCAATTCTCCTTGGGAACCTTCTCTCAATAAGTAATGTTATGTTTACAATTATTTATATAAAAAAATTGATAAATTTAGATGGAAAGGAATTTACGTGATCTTAGCAATTCAAGTTGAATTCTAGCAATTAAAACTGAATTATTTTAGCAATCCAAGGCGAATTACATTAAAATTGAGTGATAACTTCAATGCAAATTCCAGCAGTATGAATTTAAAGATGTTTAAGTTGTAATTAAGTTTAAATGAATTGGAAGTTAATATAAAGTGAATTCAATTGAATTCAAGTGGAGATCTTATCTTATCTTTTGCTCAATTTAGTTTTTTACGATTTTTCTTTCGTTTGAAATAAAAACTACTAGAAGAATCTCAATCTCTTGATTAAGTAATGAAAGAAATTAAATTAATCCCTAGTTGAGAAATTTCCTTCTATAAATGTTAAAATTGAAAATCCTTGTGAATTTTAATACCAACTTGAGTAATTTTACTTCCTTGCAAAGAGTAATTTTCCCAACTTCATTAACTGTAAATTTGCGCACCAATGGTATTGAGGTAATTCTATTCACATGATAAGTTTCACTAACTTTTCTTAATATTTAAAGATAAACTTATCCAAAGTTAAACTTCCTTTATTTCCCAGTGGTAGTTTAAATTACTATTCTTTCAGAACACTCGTGTTGAATTATTAAGTAATGGAAATTTTGTATATAATTTGGACAAAATGAAAACTGAAATTATTTTGCGACATGTATTTATCATAATTTATGTATAATACACAGTGTCTAGAGAAAGTTTTCTTTGAGCTACTCTCATATCTAAAATGCATAATTACTTTATTGACATTAATTTGAAAAAGTTTCTTCCATTGAGTAAAAAATATTCGTCTTGAACTCATGTTTAAAGTATTATTTATTAAATTGAAGAACTTGTTGTATGGTATCAACCCTGTTTAGCTCAACTGATTGACAAGCACTTTCTCTAGAGCAAAGTGTTCATGTAGAGGAAACAAGGTACGAACATGTTAGTGTGAATAGTGTATTTCCAATCTGTAGGGGAAGCCTCTTCACTTCACAAACGAGTTCTGTGACGGAGGGTGCAAGTGACGAAATTGATATTGACATCGACGAGCCTCAGAGAGTTACCACGTAAGCATACAATTTCCACTCCTTATAATACCTGTAATATTTATTTATGTTTTTATATTTTTATAATCAGAAGATCTAGATGAAGAATTGGAAACAAAAAACTCTTAATTCTTTTTCATTAAAAACAGACGATGATTGACTTTCTTCGCACATTCCAATGATAAAAATCAAAGCAGAATTAGAAAGGATAATCAGCAAGAATGCTTGTCGTCTAAAATTTGAAATTCCGATTCGCAGGTCGACACAAGAGAGATATCGAGATTAGCCAAGCCCGAGGCGATTTTTTCGAATGGGGAGAATGATTCTTCATTTCTCGTTAGATTATAGCGAGGGTGCATTTACATTTTCTTCGCTGGCGGGATTTTCAAAAAAACTGATTCTCCAGCACGCAATAAAGCAACTTTCCGCGCTTACTCTTGAAGCTTCTTTGTTTGACGCGAGTATAAGTGCTCTCTAGCACTACATTACTCCGCGAAGCGGCCTACATTTGCATACTCTGCAATTTGAAAATCACCCATCACCAACCTTCCTTTCATAATTTTTTAGCCTCGTTTCTTCGCTTAACTTCTTAGACTAATTATATTCCAAAGTGAAAATCATATTTTCGTTCGCTCTCATGTTCAAGTTGTAGAGGTAGGTGTCACGTCCAGAGTCTAGTGACGCTAATCCTCTGATAAACATTTAACGCTTATGTATTCTGTGTCATTTCCAGTTTATTTTCCTGGAAAGAGGATCTCGTTTCATCAAACATAATTTTAAGAGAAATTTTCTATCGGCATAGAAAGTTTTTAATTTAGTGAAAATGTTTTTTTTCAAAGCAGTGTATTTGATAGTAATTCGCTAAAACATGTGATATTCACCACCAGATTATTGATACAATTTTCTGACAATAATCCTATCGATTTTGTTCATCCTTTCTCTCATCGCCCATTTCAGACCTCATCACATTAACCACATTGTGAGTACTTCGATGGGAGCTTCCTCGAGCAAATAAAGCTCGGTGAATTTGAAGTATATTATACCTCTTAAAATTACCCCCTAAAGATTGAAATTGCTTCCTAAAGGACTCAAAATACGCGCGAAATCTACCGCAATTTAAAAAATCATGACATTATCTAAAAATTCTGAATTTAAAATATTTAGTGTAGTTACTGGTATAAAAATTATGTGGGTTAATTTAATTAAAACGTGTGTGTATTATCAAAAGAGTAATAATCTTCACTTGAGAAAAAGAAACTTTTATAGTAATGTACTGAAGTTGAAAGGAGAAAGGTCTGCAGTAATTTCAGCTAAACTTTCAGCTTGTATCTCAATTCAATTAAAATGTATCCTTTCAAGCTCTTCCTTTACCAAATAACTCTGAGGAGTTAAAGCCTGAATGGTATGTAATTTGACTAGTGACTGCATTTCCGTCAATGTAAATGAAAACAATGTGGGCTTACTCTGTAATTAGAATTCCAGTCTTGCTGGATTTGAGATTTAAATTTGAATTCGATTTTTCTTTATCTTTAATCGACTTTTCAAATAGTGTGTGTATGAAAGAAAAAGTATCTTTGAAAGGATGCTCGGTGACTCTTTTTTGATGAGAAACTTCTTGCTCCCAGATTAACAGAGGCGCATCGAAATGCCATCAGAGCAATCAGGAAAATCAAGTACTTCGTGGCTCGCAGAAAGTTTCAGCAAGCTCGTAAACCCTATGACGTGCGCGATGTAATCGAGCAATATAGTCAAGGACATCTGAACATGATGGTGCGAATTAAGGTGAGAAGATTTAACTCTTATCGAAAATGAGTTTTTATAGTTTTTTTTAGAACAACTCATTTTTTATTTAGAATATAATAGTTATAAATATAAATAATTATCTTCCAAGTATGAATTTCCAGGAATAACTTTTTATCAATAATTTTCATTTATAGTTCTGCTCTAGATCAACATCATATCCATTAACTAATTTATCATCATTTCACATAGGTATAAAATCATTTATATAAAAAATTGTTACAAAGCCTGACGAGATTTTCACTGATGATAATAAACTCGCGATTTTGATTGAGATAATAATGTTTGCAAATATTGATTGGATGTGTCGTGCAACAATAATAAACATGCTGACATATAGTCTTTAAAAAATGTATATCATGAGTGACGGATAGCCTATTTATAAAATTGTTTTCTATTCTGAAATTAGAAACTGGTACAATACTCTTAAATTATTTATGGGTTGTATTAATTAAAATTATAAATTTCCAATCAAAGAAAATGAAATCTCATGGTAATTAATAAATCTTATAACATTGAAAAAAGGAGAGGTCTTAAACTTCATCCACATTATGATTGGATAAATATTTAAAATTTAATCAAGTGTTAAAAATGAAATGTTTCTGGTAGTTTAACTTCTGGAATTTTATGAATAGATTGTGATTGACATTTTGCAATAAGTTCCATGGGCTTGATTAGCCGTTCGTTATTTTAAGGGTGGCATATAGTGACAAGACCATTGTTCCTTTGAATTTTATTGCGACTGTTGCTCAAACGTACGGCTGCGCTGTCGCACAATAACTATCGACCTACGCCAAAGGCAACGTCCGCGGCAAAATCAAACATTATACTGAATGTCGAATTTAAACTAGCATGGTAACAACTTTTTTCTATAAAAATAGACTCGCTTCTTTTTAATACCGAGTAATAATTATTAAATAGATCAAATGTTATAATCGTATTAAACATCGAAAATAGGCTCTTGAATTGAATAAACTTGAAACTCGGATGAAACTCCTGCAGATGAAAGTTCTGGAATAGTCTAGTTCAGCAAAATGTATACTGTTTGCTTAGCCGAATTTAGCCTTTGATGTTAAAATTTTAAATAGAAACGAGTTTTGATTAAAATCTCTGGAAAAGGAGAGCGAATTTTTATTGCAATTTACAAAACGAAATACCTTGTGATATTATAAATTAAATATTAACTACGCTGAAATAGGTATTCCGAGAATTTATCATTCAAAGGTTTTTTTGCGAAATTGTTAACTTTGCGACAATTTTAACTATATTCCTTGTAAAATGTGAATCCATTTGGATTAATTCCGCTTTTAAATTGAAGATTCGAAATATTTTATAAATTTTCAGTTTCATGATTTTAACAATTCACATTTTTAAGTGTTGCTATTTTAAAATCAATGTTTTATTTAACAAGCTTCAATGTAAAATTGTTTAAATCTGAAGTAACTAGTAATTACGTTCCACTTGGATTCGTGGAATTATTTTATTGACTTCTTGATAGATCCTCGAAGTTAAGCAACGCTTGATTCGGTTAGGTCCGGATAAATTGATGAAATAATGAGTTTAATAAGAGCTTGAAGATTTATATTTAAAATTGCATGGAAATTTCAAGTCTGAATCTGATTCGCTCACTTGAAATTCCCTATAAATATTATAGAAAGCTGCTCCATAATTTATAACTAATTGCTCAAGGCAAAAATCGATGTTGGTTTTCAGGAGTTGCAAAGAAGGTTGGATCAAACTCTGGGTAAACCGGGAAGCTACCTGGCAGGCATCGACCGCGCAGGCAACGTTAAACCCATGACGATTGGTGCCCGCCTCTACCGCGTGGAGCAGCAGGTAAATTTTTATCCATTTTCCTCTTTCATCATTTCGATATTTTTGTTTTAATCTCAAGTATAGATGAAAATGGTAAAATAACAAAAAGGGCGATCGGAAATAACTTGGGATCCATTAGTCACTGAAATTACCAGGAAGTAGTTCAACAAAAAAAACTCTCTTCGTCATCTGCTCCCCGTTTTTTACTTCGTGAAGAATTTAAAAAAATTATCAGGCAATGTAATCATATATATTTAGAAATTAGATGTTTTTTTCATATTTATATCAATTGGTTATTCTATAATAAATCTCAATCAATATAATTCGTCTTTTCTGGTTATAATATATCAATCTCAGGATTTCACAAGATGCAAGGCTGCTTTATTTAGTTCGCAATCTCGGCGCGTTTTATTCGTATGACATTAAATTTCCTGAATTCTATTCAACGCCAATGAAAATTCGAGAAAGTTTTGTCACTCGAGACCTCACGTCGGATATGATCGGCTTTAGCTTCGCAGAAAATTCGAGTCATAAGGGAATTATTCCTGAACGGACTCATATTACTTTTTCAGTTGCAGTCTTGCTCCAATGCAAGGGATTATAATTACTGAAGCATGAAAAATCTCTCTGAAAATAAATTCAAATTTATTTCAAATAGCAAATCCTTTAACAATTATTGTTTATAATGACCTTTCTATATCTAAAAGCTGCTTAATTTAGTCTAGACACGAATCCTTGAATGCTCTGATGTCGGTAATTGTTGCTAAGAGGAATCTACAATATTTAAAGTTAAATTTCCCTATTAAATTGTACAATTTTTTCAGCTGGCAGTAATGGACAAGAAACTAGACCAGCTGGTTTACGTGGTAAACGCGCTAGCTCAGAAATTACAAATCCCTATTAGAAGCGTCGAAGACGACGTCTAACGAATAGTCTCTGCCGTCTCCACGCTACCAACACCCCGAACATATTTCATACCACAGTTGATTATAACAACTGTAATACCAGAAACTTTCAGCGGGAGTCGGTAAAAAATCCATCCTGACGATCAAATTTGATTTTTGGTCTTCATCATCTTTCCGCTTATTTTCAATGAAGATAGAAGATACAAGATGACGTAGAATGGATTCACGAAAACTATTTCCGGACAGAAATCGCGCAAGGTATGAATCTACATTCCAAATTGTGATAAGCCAAATATTCCTTCAACTCTTCCTGAAAAAAAAATAAAATGATATAAAAATAAGTGTGAGAGATTGGGAAATTAAATTAGAATTTTAATGTTCTTCAAAAGTATTAGAAAATATTTTAAAGTATTATAAAATGTAATTATTACAATTTTTCACATTCTCGAGGAGAATTGTGATTGGCGAGGATCTGAGAGTGATGAGGTCTCTTTAAATCACGTCTTAAACTGATAGAAGGAAGTGGCCTTCACTCGATTGCTGTTGAATTTACAATTTATTGGCAAGGAAGAGTTCCTTTGCATCTATTCAATCCGAGAACTTATTCACACTTTTACCGAAATTCTTTGAAAAACTGGAATTTTAATAACGCCGAAAACAAGAAATCAATCCATTGTTAAAATTTATGAGACATATCTTCGATTTAATTATCTTTTGTTACGAATTAAGTAAAAATAATAATAATCTGCCAACAAGCAGATAACGAAGCTAAACGCACAGTAAACAGTCACAAAATGACGTGAAGATGCCGCTGATTTCATGAAATTCTCGAAATAATTTAGCACCTCGACATTTTTATTTCCACTCTTTTAAGTTCAGTAAAAAAAAAATTTTTTTTAATAAAATTCAAATATAAAATTGAATAACTATTCTTACTAGCAAAAGTAAAAATGTCGACGACTAATTTTAGGGTTCATTATGAATATCGAAGTCATAAAATTGAACTTCTTTTTCGAAATTGACAAATGAATCTTTGCGTCATCTGCACAAAAATAAAGAAAGGAAAAGATCACGGCTTCGTATATGTTACGTTTGCACTTTCAACGTTTTTCACTCCATATTCGTTTCGAAATACGCAATCGAGCGAATAAGAAGGAAGACGAAGCAATCTTGTTAAGTATTATATAAAAATAATAATTATAAATTAAATAAATGGTAAATTAATCAAATAATTAATTAATAATTTTAGCAATAATCGCATATCTCTAATTGTAAGTATATATATAAATATATGTAAAATTAATCTTCGATACACCAAAGAACCGCAGTAACATTAAATAATTACAAATAAGTAATGTAAAATCACTGTAAATATTGCTATATAATAATAATAATAATAATAATAATAATAATTGTAATGATATAAAATACGACATTAATTCGAAAAAGCACGAAAATCGCTCGATCTTATAAATATACTATATAGATTGTATGTATTATATTTTATATTTTATACTCAGATAACAAATTAACATCGCCCATTATACGATATTGTTTTTTTCTTCGAATCGATCGCATGCAGTTTTATAATAATAACGCGAGTATACTTATTTAAATATTAAATTATCCAATTTCATTCGTATTACGTTTAAAAACCTTCGATCGATATAAAAATATATATTTCTTGAGGTGAAAAAAATTTAGGGTAATTCAAATTTCTGAATTAGATTTTACTTAAATTTACGTGGACTGCTAAAGTTTTATGAAAACGGACGAACGTTTTGCGTTCCGAATGGACTTATTGTGATCTCTAGGAAGATGTAATTTATTGCGATTATTCGATAAAATTTACAATCACGTAAGTACATAAATAACACGCGCGTTAATAATAATAATAATATAATTAAATAAATTAAACAATTATGTAATTAAATTTAGTCGATTACCTCTCCTTCGCTGCGAGGAAAAACTCTTAATGGTATTTTTAATATTAAATAATTAATCAAATATTATTTATTGTTAATAAGAGTGGGGTCAAATCTAAGTAAAATGGCTTTACGAGATCCTTGTAGATATTGATATGATTCTGCACTTTTTCGAATATAAAATTAATTAATTGTATAATAGTCTAGAAACATTTTAAAGAGCTTTTAGTCCATTATTTAGCGTCTATTACTTGTTTTGTTCTCTTATTACCCCTAGCGTTGATTGGTGGACAAAGGATTTTTTTTAAATGAACGTAGAAGAAAATGCAATAGTACTTACTATCCTCGCTATTATAGAAACATGCCCAATGATAATAGGAAGCGAAACACAGTGATAATATATATAATCAATATCACTCCTATGAGGTATGAGCAATGCCAGTTAATGACAAAGGAGAGAACAATAATAGTTACTGTATATTAACAGAATCATTATGATTGATTCAATTCAGGCAATTATTTAAAGATCTGATACAAATTTTACGAAAATAATATGATAATGTTGATAATTTTTGTTAATAATAACTGATATTAATTGATAATAATTGAAATTATTCTAAATTTATTTAATTAAGCAAACTGACAATCATATAAAAAAGGATGGATAATAAGTACGAGCTTAGTAGAGTAAAATATCTTTACTTCAAGTGTGGAAACTTGTTATGAGTTGAGGGGATATTTTTTATTAAAATTAAAAATCCTTGCTATTAATCAAAATTAAGTTAATAAACGAATAATTCAAGGGGGTTCTTTTTATTAAAAACTAAGCTTAGGATCTGCATAAAAATAATTTAGAGGGTAATTCAGAATGATTAATAATTGACTAATAATTTTTCTAATTGATTAGTGATTGAGACTATTAATCTACAAATTACAACGAAAATGAAATGAATAAAATATAGATTTTCGTTATATTTTCTTTCTCTCGCATTTATATATTCCAATGAAACTAATAAAAAATGCAAACCCATTATTACAATTTATAACATTTTCTCTCTACGAGAAAAATTGTTCTCACCTTCAAGAGTCTAAAAATACAGCATATTTTCTGTAAAATATCATCGGTTAACATTTTTTTTTCTAGTTATAAAGTCGAGATTGTGTGGAATCGTAAAACGCGAAGATCGTTAAAAATATGTAATCTTATACAAGATCTCGAAGCAAGTAGTGTTCGCGAATCGGCCGAAACAGTGCATAATACAATTTCTATTATTAGCGTTAAAAAACAGAAATCAATTTATTATACACGCGTGATTCATAATTTTTACATAGAACGTAGAAGATTCACGCTGTATGTATAATTATCACTAAAAGTAGACATTAGCTCGTGTATATTGCTTCGAATTACATAGCTTAAAAAAACTTTTAAAATATTAGCAAATTATTTATAAATTAAATAAATTAGTTAAAATTGATTGATCAAATAAAATTCATTAAATTAATTATTAAAATAATTTACAAAAAGATAACGGAAATAGGTGTAGAAAAACGAAACTCTAGATTTTACGATCTGCCACTATGGCTTAGAATGTGATATGTAACGAGATCTAAAGTTTCCGGGAAGATTAATAATATTTGGTCTTAATCGCATTACTGCCTCTCACATGTATTCTGAAAGTTTTTCTACCTTAATTCGTAGCATTGTCGGATCGGTGACTTCATTAAAGTCTTCTGTAATTTTTTTTATTTCATCAGCATACGCCTGTAAAATATTAAAATCAAAATGTGTACAATCATTTTAGAAGACAACTATAAAACAGATTAATTATTGAATAAAATAATTTCAATTTTATAATAAGAACTATTTTATAGTGAGTAGAGATTTACTTAAATCGACGATTTTCAGATTAAGGTAGATTAATGATATTAAAGCTATATCGACTCACTTTGATTGGATCACGAAGCTGATTTGAAGCCTTAGGCATTCACTACTTATCAGATTTATTCACTGATTGTGTTAATCTGTAGTGTTAATCTAAAGCCCTCTTCTTACATACTTTGAAAATGTTTTTAAAGGTTTTTTGGATACTGCTTTTCCAATTTAAAATTAGAATTTTGTTTTTTTCATATCGTATTATTTCAGTCAAATTTTAAATAATGAAAATTGATCAACGATCGAGAAATCAATATAGTCTAATCTACGTTTACAACTTTTATCGATCAACCAACTTGACTAGTCTCTTATTTTAAGTCATACATCACTGAATTATTTTTTGAACATGTTGTGGCAATCTTGAAATGAGAAGAATCTTTGAAAGCTTGGGAATTACTGATAATTAATACCTGGAAATTGATTTTCCATGCTACTTCGCGCGTACCTTTTTACTTATCATTACTTGTTATTCATGAGTATTAAAAATATAAATTCAAAACTTTAAAACTCATCTCCGATTCCCAAAAAGCAATATTTTTGTTCTAATATAATTAATAAACCAATGGATTATAATTAATAAACCAATTTGGACCAATTATAATATATTGAAAGAAGTCCAGAAAATCGATTATCTCATGAAACTATTATTATTAGTGGTACCGAAGAACCCTGAATGATAATAACAAATACTTTTCCAAAATTTATTAAATTGTTCTTGCAAAACTTCTAATACAATTTTTACATAATTATTGCTACATTCCTCTAATTTTATTGAGCCATTAATGTCAATTTTAATAATAAATAAAGAAGGCAAGTAACCACCGAAATAGGTGCTAAATGGTTCCATACAAATTTGCTTCTATTTAATGATGGCCACCGTTAAAGATCTGAAATTTGTAAAGTTAATAAACCAGACAATTTTTTCCGCAGTATTTAATCTAATTTTATAATTACATAATATCCTCAATCTCTTTCTCTCTAGAAAAAAAATCTATTTCAGAAATATAAATAAAGTTTTATTATTATTTTTTTTTATCTCGAACGAATGCAAAGAAATAAAACGAAAACCTAATTCTATCATATCACCGTAGTTGCCTAAACTATCGACTAATATATAGTAATCTTCTAAGCAAAATAAAATGCTGTCAGCGTACCTTTCGCAAACTTGATGACTTTGGAAGCCTATACGAATTTGTTTTTAGTGTTTACAAAGTCATCTTGAATTCGAAAAAGATCTCTGTTCCTCGTATAAACTATTATATATACTGTAAACTATCGACTTAACTTACAAGGGAACCTCGCGGGGTGTCCGCCTCCGATTTTGATGAAACTGAAATATGTTAAAGAGGATCAAAAAACATGAGATACGTGTTTTTTTTTATCGGCCGAAAAACGGTTTAAGGGGGTGAAAACTACCCCCAAAGTTTACACTCCAAAATCGTTTTTTCCCAATATCTCGAAAAATAATTATATTTTTTTAGTAAAACCAATGCCAAAATATTTTGTATGAAAAGACTATCAGGTGTGCAGTATTTCTGTTTCAAAGGGTTACGTCCCCTATTTTTTTTGTAATATAAATTCATTTTTGTAACCCATTTTTTTTACAGAAAATTTTTTTAAATAATTAATTTCTATGAAAATGGTGTTACTTCAAATAAATATTCAAATTATAGTCGTCGTACTTCAGGGCTTATGCATAAAATGTCGTTGAAAGGGTAGTTACCCCTAAATTTTATTTTTGTTTACAGAAACTAATTTTGACGTAACTTTTCCGTTTTCTGACAAATATAACTGTAATAAAATAGTACATTGTATACCAC